>PVJH01008496.1:0-84859 GCA_004026705.1 Nesogale talazaci | reverse complement strand
TTCTCAAACAAGTGGGTAGAAAGAAATAATACAATTTGCCAATTCTCTGGATGTATTTATTTAGTTAATATGCTTACAAAGCATTTCTGTATCTCATTTGTTTTTATTTATCCCAATAAGAGACTGACAAATAAGTTTTAAAGCAATGATTTTGTATGCAAAGAAATGAGGGCAGATGAGGTCAGAGAGTCTCCCTGGAGGGGTAGGCAAGGGATAGGGATTATGGACATACTTCGAAGATGTGCTGACCCTGTGATTGGAACCCCAAGAAGCTAGATAATGTATATTGCAGCCTTTCAAGTTCCGCCTGTCAGCAAGACTTCTCAGTTCCTCTATCTATCTTATGGGCTGGGTAGGCTGGGTGATCTTTATTTCCTAGCCATCATCATATGGACTGAAAGCTCGTCTTTACCTTTTCATTACATTCTGTCTGCTCTACATTTAGCCTCAGAGGCACTCAATAATTTTCACTTCCCATTTCCCTGGGGTCAAAGATGGGTTCCAGAGCTGATAAGTAAAAGCACAGAATTCTTCTAACAGCTGGGTTCTTAGGGATATGAGAGGAGGAATCCTTGGGCATCAAAGTTCATATGTCTTTGTCCATGAGTAGTGGAAACGTTGAAGTGCTCAGTTACTAGTTGACAGGCTGGCAATTCAAATTTAAACAGTTGCCTCAGAAGACAGAGCGGGTGATCTACTTTAGCAAGGTCCCTATCTTGAAAACACTCAAGAGTTCAGTTCTGCTTTGCACACACGAGACAGCAAAAAGTTGGAGCTGACTTGACAACAATTAAAACCAATGAAAGCAATGCCTTTGTGCACATATAAACCCATCTCCATGAAGCTGAGGGGGAAAAGCTCCACTCTTAGGGTGAGGTCCCATCAAGTCGTTGGTTGAGGTGGGAAGATCTATGGGGCATGCCACTGGTACCAACTTATCTGACTCAGTCATTCCTGTTGCCCCTCAGTTCTGAGTAGCTAGAGGAAGTGGTGGGTAGAGAGAAAAGGCACAGAAACATGACTGTCCTGACCACAGCAAACAGCCTCAAGACAGGAAAATAATCCAAACTGTTTATGGAAAGAAACAGGAAAAGAGGGACCACATGATCTAATTATGACCCTGAAAGAACAAAGAGTTTACAAACTTATTTTTTCTTTCTTTCTTTTTTCCTTTCTGATTGGTCTTTGGTTCAGGAACCAAGGAATTATATATAGAGAGAAAGTTCAATTGACCAATTGATGGACATGAATACCTGTGTTGACAATATCCATATAGTTAGGTATGGAAATATACTTTTTTTGTGAAGATAAATCATTTTCTTTATTGTACTTTGTATTTTGTTATCATGAGGGAAGGAGATAGAGATAGGACATAGCATTCAGGACCAGTAATGAAGTTCCTGGGTGATAAATTGTTGATCTGCTCTGTTGCTAACCCCAATGTGGCAGTTTAACCTAGAGAAACATCATAAGAAAGGCTTAGTGATCTGCTTCTGAAATATCAGCCTATGAAAATCCTTGGAAGCATAGTTCTACAGTTCTGATGCAACTGGGATCTCTACAGGTCAGAACTGATTCAATGGCAACTGATTTTAACGCAGGAGGGAGGGCAGGGAGTCCATCCACAAGTCTAGATTGGCACCTTCAGCACCTAGAACAATTGCTAAAAGAGGTTATCTCTGTATTTTTGCCTACTCTCCAGAGCAAAGAGAAGAACTGACTCCCATGTGGAAGCCAGCTGGAAGTTCTCTGCTACCCTATGTAAGAAAATAAACCACAAATCAACAGCAGGAGATTTGCATTCAAGGAAGGAGATTCTTAGAATATTTCCCACTCCTGTTATGGAATTGAGTGCGTTGAAACCAGATGATTTCATCTGTGCTGCTCTCAGGAGAACAGGCAAGAGACGTCTCATGATAAGCACGTGCTGATGGATTTACTGAAACTTCTTTAACAGTGACATACATGTCCACAACTTTTCTTAAATACTGTAAACTACCTAAACTTTAACAAGGCAAACAGCATAAATAACTTGGTCATTTTAACCTATTCAAAACTCAATCTCACTGTCATCCAGTCTATGCCAACTCATAATGACCCTCTAAGACAGACTATAATTCTCCCCAGGAGTAGCTAGTGGTTTTGAACTGCTGACCATGCAGCTCAATGTATAACCTTTCCCAATGTTTACCCTTTAGGCAACACTGTTAAATGCAACTTCAAAATAAGCAGTGAACAAAAGAGGCACAAACAGTGCTCCTAGTTTAGTAAGGTCTAAGTGTCCAGGATCTGTTTGCTGTCTGCAACACTACATGTATTTTTTTATTTTATCCTTCCCAAGTATATTTCACTACTAGTACATAACCCAGCATATTTGAGAGACGTGTCTAGGGATCCTTTTCTATGGTCATCCTCACCTTAACATCAATCATTCCAAATAACAGCCAAGATTATAAAAGCATCTAAGTGGAGAAAATCATATACACTCACTTTTCAAGAAAGATAGTCATGATGAGAATTGGCTTTGAAGATTCAGAAAGTGCACAACAAAATTACTGTGTACTGTGAAGACTCTGGACACCACTTTACACAAAGTTTTCAGTGTTTATGGTCACTTAGCCAAAGGATGGAGTCTTCTTCACATCTCTTCATGATGAGACTACCAAAAAGACCAGAGTTTTCTGGGGCTGCAGAAGGTGCACTAATTGAAAAATTGCATGGCGAAAAAAAGGCATGCCTGGGTGGTGAAAACAATTAATGTGTCAGGCTAACTGAACAATTGGAAGCTTTAGTGCACCGATTGACATCTCAGGAGAAAATCTTGGTAATCTAGTTCTAAAACTTCAGTTATTGGATACTCGATTATAACTGAGACATTCCCTTTTTATAAGTAAGCCAAACTCATTGCATGTTCCCCTTGTTCTTTAGTCCATAGAATTTGTGTCTGCATTGTTCAAAGACATATCTGTGGTGTGCACTCCTCTGGATTATTTGGCCTGAAAGGCTGCCTGGATATATTTGCTTTATGGGTTATTAAGCCAGGGGAGTTGATTATTTGTGCTTTCTGAATGCTATTTTATTTATTTCATCTGATTTTTATATGGACATTTATGTCTTGTGAATATTTTGTGACTTGAATAATATAAAATACCTGGAAAAGTATATAACTTCCCTTTTACTTCTCAAAACAATCCTATGAATTAAAAACTATGGTTTCCACCCTAGAGATGAAGAAACGGAGGCAAAGTATAGTTAATTAATATTGTTCAAGTTCAGACAGTTAAATGGGGATTAAACTCATGTGATCAAACTTCAGAGTCCAAATAGTCCATTAATCTTTTCACTAAACTATGTCTTCTGATGCTGTGCCATCTAGATTTTAGTGTTGATATTGTTATTGCTATATTGGTGGTGATACTGTTGCTGATGGTAGTGACTTGTGGTGCTCTTGACTTTCAGTAAGCAAAATTTTGTCATTTACAAATCACAGCTTGTTGATGAGCATCCCTCCATTCCTGATGTCCCATTTCCCCTCATATGGTCCAGCTTCTTGGATTATTTCTTCACAATGAATAAGCATGTTGTTGTAAGGTGCCATTTTGTCAGTTTCAACCCTTGGTGACACTTTGTAGAACAGAACAACTTACCACATGGGGTTGCACCGTTCTCACAATTGTTGTGTTTGAGCCCATTGTTGCAGCCACTGGGTCAGACCATCTTGTCAAGATCTGTCTTCTTTTCCTCTGCACCTCCACTCTAGCAAACATGATGTCCTTCTACAGGCACTAGGCTCCCCTGATAATATCTCCAATGTAGGTACGATGAAGTCTTGCCATCACTGCCTCTTAGGAGCCTTGTGGCTGCATGTCGTTCAAGATAGATTAGTGTGTCCTTTTGGAAGGCCCAAACGCTTCCACTGTTCTTTGTTAACACCATTGTTCAAATGTATTGCTTTTTCTTTGGTCTTCCTATTCAATGTCCAATGTTCACAGGAACATGAGCTGATTGAAATTACTATGGCTCAGATCAGGCACACCTAAGTCTTCAAAGTAACATTGGTGCTTTGCAACACTTTAAAGAAGTCTTGGGTAGCACCTCTACCCAATGTATGTCATTGTTTGATCCCTTGATTGCGGTTTTCAAGAACGTTGATTGTAGATCCAAGCAAGATGAAATCCTTGTAACGTCAATTTGCTTTCTGTTTGTCATGATGTTACTTATTGGTCCAGTTGTGAGAATTTTTGTATTTTTTATTGAATTGAAATCTATATTGAAGGCTGCAATCCTTGGTATTCATTAGCAAGTACTTCAAATTTCCACTTTGCAAAAGCAAGCGTGTGTCATCTGCATATTTAGGTTGTTAGTATGATCCTGATGTCAAGTTCTTCTTTATGTAATTCAGCTTCTCTCATGATTTGCTCAGCATACAGATTGATTAAGTGTGGTGAGAGGATACAACCCTGTGGCACACTTTTTCCTGATTTAAAACCCTTTAGCAACCCCTCCAATTATATTTGAATGACTCTTAATCTAAAATGATTAGATTAAGAGGTCCTGAAGAGCACAGCAAGTGTGCTGTAATTCCTATTCTTGTCAACATTAGCTATAGTTTGTTATGATGTACACAGTTCAATGAGTTTGCATAGTAAATAAAACACAAATAAGCACCTTTATGGTATTCTTTGCTTTCAGTCAAGATCTATCTGATGTCATCAACAATGTCACTCATACTACATCTTCTGAATCTACCTTGGATTTCTAACAGCTTCCTGTTGATGTTCTGTTGCAACCATTTAAAAATTATCTTCAGTAAAATTTTACTTGCATATAATAAGATACTTCTCCATAATTTCCACCTTCTCTTGGGTCACCTTTTTTTGGAATGGGAACAAATATGAATTTCTTCAAGTCTATTTTTCAAGCAGCTATCCTCCACATTTTCTTTTTAGCAGAGTGTAGTGAGAGATTCGAACTCTATAGCAACTTTTTGAAATATTTCAAATGTTATTTCATCAATTCTTGGAGTCTTGTTTTTCTTTTAATGCTTTCATTGGAACTTCCATTCAACAGCATTAGCTCTTGGCCATCTGCTAGCTCTCTAAATGGTTAAATATTAACATTTTTGGTAGTTTGTGTTTTCTTTTCATCTTCTGATGCTTCCTGCATCATTAAACACATGCTTAGAAAATCCAGCAATTATTACAAAAGAAGACTTTAAGTATTTCCTCAGTGTGCTGAACATTTACTTGTGTTTGAGTTTTCTAAATATAGGCCTTAGAACATTTCATTTCTGTTCAGATCTTTTACTTCATCATTTTTCCCCCTCCATTTTAACTAGTCTATGTTCAAGAGCAAGTTTTAGAGTCTCTTTTCTTTACACTTTTGTCTTTTTAGAAAATGTACTGCCTTTTAAATGACCTTTGATTTCCTCTTGTATAATGGCCTTGATATCATCCCATAACTAATTCAATTTTTGGACATTAGTGTTCAATGAGTCAGATCTGTTCTTGAGGAGATCTCTTAAGTCTTTTGAGATCCACGCAAGAGTTCAGACTTAATCTAAGACACACTCAACAGTTTTGACTTGTTCTAATAGTTTTCTACCTTCGTTATGAACTTGCATATGAGCAGCTGATGTTTTATTTCCCCAGTCAGTCATGGTCTTTGTTGGCTTACGATGTTGGTGTTCTCTGTCATTATTCTCTTCACTGCCATCAAGTCCATTCGGCCTCCTGGAGACCTTACAGGACAGGAGAGGAATGCCCCTGTGGGTTCTGGAGACAGTAACTGCTCATGAGAGTAGAAGGTCTTATCTTTCTGATGGTTTTGATGTGTTGCCTTTAGCAGCCCAAGACATATCACTGCTTTATCAGGGCTCCTTACCCGCAAATGGAGTGAGGTTGAGTCCTCTGTTTTTCACCTTACAAGGGCCTGGTGTATAGTGACAGTCCTACAAATTGTCTTCATTCCCTCTGACAAATATGAAGTTGTTTGGTAATATCCAACTATTGACCACCATTTTTAACTAGCACCCTCAATGTCTTTTCAATTTTGAGGGCATTTTGGGACTGTACAATTTTTTTCTCAATAAATTTGCAATATTTGAACTGGTTCTACAAAAAACAAAATAGGGTATTTCCTCAAGGTGAGGACTTTAAAAAGTGGGAGAAAGCGCAAATCCTGGAGTTTGTCAATCAAAATATGGAAATACTGAAATTGCCAGCAGAGATGGATATTATAGGGTTAGCATGTTGTGGAACAATAAATAATAATTTATTGCTCTCAGCCTCATTCTTTTGTTATTGCTTCAATAAAACATGCATGTTTTATAATCTTTCTTCATGTGTTTCTGGCTCTCTTTACTCACTCCACATGTTCTCTCTCTCTCTTTGCCTATTTTTTGTTTTGTTTTGTTTCTGTCGCTGAATTTGAGGCTTCCCCATGGGTCTATTTTTGTCTCCTGAGATATTGTTTCTTCTCTTTTTATAATCTTGCTTTTGTTGGAAGCCTTTTCAACTACCATTGCTTTTTTAAAATCTGTTTTATTTTTCCATGTACCCTTTTTCATCTGCTCAGCTGATTGTAATTGTCTTCATTCTTTCTGTTTTTAATTACAAGCTTCCTCCCATGTGCTGCCTTTTCATTGCTCCCCTCCAGAACTTTTTTTTATCACTTCATAACTCCTTTTCCCCCTTGACTTAAACTAGCTGGCTTATTTAACTCCCCCTGTGTTCATGATTCCTCACATGCAGCGATTCTTCCCTGTTCTTCTCTCCTTAAAATCTTGTTTCAACATTTAATTTGATAATGCAATGAATTGAAGTAAAAGAGTCCCAGGACACACCCATTACTTCACTCATTACCTTCTTTTTAGAAGCAAGTTCAGGAAGTTACCTATTGTGTTTTTAGTTTATAATTCTCCCATCAGCATAGACAAAGGTATACGATGTAGTCACAGTTGTCTGTCTGAATCACCTAGACCCTCTGGAACAAAAGTACAACTGAAATGAGGCTTGAAGTACAGCAGAACAAAAACAATGATTTTTTTCTTCTAAAAACCAAATCAAGGTCTATGTGTTACAAGGTCACTTCATTGCTGTGCCAATCAAAGAACACTGAGTTCTTATGACATGCCCCTGCTCAAAGCTTGATGTCATGAGTAGGTTGCTGAAGAGAGGAGTGTTATAGCAAAATGTGCTGAAGAAACCAGATGGCGCCTGAAGAAATCAGAAAGAACAGCATGTGGGATCTTAAAGATTTGTCTTAAAACAGGCAATCATGTAAATGAGATGTCACATGGAAGAAGCACCTCAGTCTGTGTGATTGATCCAAAGACTGTAAATAGCAAAGTCAATTCCATTCTGGACATGTGTGGGTGCTCTATGTTCAGAGTCGACTCATAGAAACTACAAGTATTTGTCTTCTAACTGGATTCTGAAAATAAGACTGAGTTCCAACTAGTGAAGAGCCTTGCTCATTTTGGCTTTCTATACTCAAAAGTTCAAAAGCTCACTGAAAAAGAAAGAAATAAAAACTTCCAGAATCTCTCTTTTTTTCCTCAAGAGACAACTTCACAGCCTACCTTGTACTTGTTTGCTTTTGGATCATCTCTGATAATCATGTTCGCAACTCTCAAAGAAAAGAATTTCCATGGGATTTTACTTCGTTGATAGCATATTTAAGTCCACAAAGAGAAGGAATTCCACTTGTCCAAAATAATGAGTAGAAGTTAAAATATTAATAGAATATAGACTTAAATTAAACAAACATCAAAGTATAAAGCTGATGATGAAGTTTCTGTATCTCTCATCCTTCCATGGAAAATGTTGTGCTCTTTCATTTGTTTTAACCATGGCAAAATACCAATTATTTCATCCTTGGGGGACTCAAACTGTGTTCTTTTTAATGTCCTTTGAACTTGAAGAACAAAAGGAAGTCTGAAGGGATAAGATAAAGGTTGTCAGATAGAGCAGGTTGTTTCTTAATGAAATTTTTGTTGAACTCCCTTGTGCTATCTTTGAAGAATAAATGGTATATTTCCCTAATGGGAAAAAATTTCCTAAGCTCAACTTTCCATATCTTTTTTTTTAAATCACAATGCAGCTTTCATTTTTTAAAAACCTCCTTATAATAAACGCACTCTGTGTCCTCTGGGGAAAAAACCTCCAAATATCTCTCTGGATCTCTCCCAACACCTCCCCCCCAATAAAACAGTCACCAGACCCTTCTGAGATGCCCTATCTGCCTTGAATTTAACTGACCCAGCAGATTTCCTTGAAGCCATATTTTATTGGGCCATACTGTTGGTAAATACAAGACTCCTCTCTGGTTATGATTCATTTCATAAAACCATCTTCATTAAGTTCACTCTTGATTAAAAGATTGATGGAAAGATTAGCTCTTTGAATTAAAGTACCTTTGCACAATATTTTAGGCACTCATCTATAAGAAAGCTTGCTGAGGTCAAGATGTTTGCTCAATATCCAAAGTGTCAAACCATATGAGACTCCATTATCAGTAGCTGTTGCATCAATGATAATTCTGTGGTATCTTCCCTTCAGTTTCATCATTCATTAAGGTTGACAGCCTTCTCTCCCTTGGCCCCCTCTCTTCCTAACCTTACTCTAAATATTTGATCCATCCACTTGGCTCAAAAGCAATGAGTAGCTAGTAATAGCAGCTCTTGGTGGGGCAAGGATGAGAGAATGTGAGTAGGGATGGAGAAACTTCTGAGTAGATATACTCTTTGGCCATTTCATACTGATAAAATATGATAGGTCCATTGTACAAGTTAATGAGGGAAGCTAGCTGGATGGTAGTGTCTCTAGGCTGTGCTCATAATTCGTGGTCCAATCTAAACTGATAAAAATTGCACTTGGAAATATTAAGTTCTAAATCTAACTTGAATAACAAACTTGGTGTTAAAATCAATCTGAATCCCTTTTCCTGCCTATCAACCACTTTTCGGATTTCATTCTGGAGTGAAAACCTGCCAAATAAGGTCAACCTGTCTAGAGAGAAGTATGTATGTCTAGTGACCAACAACAGTTTATCTCTAAAACCCTGTTTTCCACTACCCCACTGCCCAGTAGATGGCGAAGTGAATTTTCTTTTCCATAGCCAACAACTGTCTCTTCTTAATGTTTTTCCAAAGAGTCACACAAAACTAAAAAGCTATATTGTGAGTATTGAAAATAAACTGGTTTTGGAGATGATGAAAACATTGTATTCATTTAAATTAAAGCAGAATGGCAACAGCCTGCTTTTAATCCATGTTGCCCATGAAATTGAAGCAATGCATTCATCTTGATTTTTCATGCTCATTGTCCGTGTTTTAAAACGGTCAACTTCAATTGCCCATTATTTGCTCATGTTGTTTAACTTGGAGTCTGCTTTTGACCAACAATTAAACAAGTGCATTGAAATGCCTTTGCTTCACACATGGCCTCCTTTAGGGAAGTCTTTTTCCTCATAGACTATTTTAAAGTTTCAATAGCATGCTTTTTGATAGTGAAATAAGGCTGTGCACTTAGGGGCTTAGACAAGAATATTTGCTAGTACTGAGAGAGCTGATAACTTAAATTCCCATAAAATCGTACACTGGTTATACACATTGCATTTTTATAATCTGCTTGACACTTATAAAAGAGGAAGAGTAGCACAAGCTTCTTGTATTCTGATACTGTCATTTGGCTTTTTTGTTTTGCCATCTAGTGATTATTTGCGGTAGTTTTATAGTCACTTGTCAATTTGGGGATTAAGAGAGTAGGGGTGGAGTGTAGTCTGTCAATTATTGTAAAGCCAATGAGGCCTCTTGATGGGCCTGGCCTCCCCCTGGGTATTCTGGGAATTCCTACACTTCCTCTTTGGAAGAGGAAAACACACTCACACACTCTCTCTCTCCTCACTTCCTGTGAGACATCCCTGAGGAGAAACCACATGAACCTATCCTGATGCAGCCAGTGCCCTGAGCTGAAGGAACCACTTGGAGATCACTGCCAGTGATGAGATGCTTATGCTACCACTGGATCCACAAGACTTCCCACCCACTGGTCTGTGATCTTCCTGCATTTGACACCACTGCATGTGTTTCGTGAGTCTGAAGAGAACTTTATAGATTGATATCAGACACATGGGCTAATATCAGACTCATAGAGTCTATCTTGACTAGGCTGGGACGTTTTCTCAATATTCAATTGCTCTTATATATAAACCCCTTTAAAAAAATCCTTTTATTGGGGGCTCATACAACTCTAATCACAATCCATATATAGGTCCATTGTGTGTCAAGCACATCTGTATATCAACTGCCCTCACCAGTCTCATAACATTTGCTTTCCATCAAAGCCCTTGCCATCAGTTCCTCAATTTTCCCCTCCCTCCCTGTAATCCCCCCATAAACTCTTGATAATTTATAAATTATTATTACTTTATCATATTGTACCCTGTCCGATGACTCCCTTTACCCACCTCCCTGCCATCCAACCCCAGGGAGGAAGTTATACATAGATCTCCATAATTGGTTCCCTTTTCCTACCCCACACTTCCTCCACCCTTCACAGTACTGCCACTCTCATCACTGGTCCTGAAGTGATCATCTCTCCTGTATTCCCCATGTCTCCTATCTATGTCAATGTATATGCTCTGGCCCAGCCAAACTTGTAAGGTAGAACTGGGATCATGACAGTGGGAAGAAGGAAGCATTGAAGAACTAAAGGAAATTTGTATGTTTCATCATTTCTACACTACAGCCTAATTAGCTTAACTCCTCTCAGTGATCCCTCTGTAAGAAGAAGTCCTTTGCCTGAAGATGGACTTTGGGTCCCCAACCTGCACACACCCTCATTTACAATAATAAAATTTTTAGTTCCTTGATGCCTGGTACCCGATCTCTCTGACACCATGTGATCACACAAACTGGTGTGCTTCTTCCATGTGGGCTTTGTTTCTTATAAGATAGTTGGCTGCTTATTTTTCTTCAAGCCTTTAATACCCCATATGTTATATCTCTTGATAGCTGGGCACCATCAGCTTTCTTCACCCTAGTTGCTTATGCATACATTTGTCTTCAGCGATTCCAAAAGGGAAGGTGGTGGACACACAACGATATCATTTTATGGTCTTTGATGCCTTATTCCTGATTCCTTTGATCCTTTGTGGTCACAGAAGCTGATGTGCTTTTTCCATGTGGGCTTTGTTAGTTCTAAGCTAGATGGTTTCTTGTTTGACTTTAAGTCTTTAAGACCCCAGATGCTATATCTTTTGGTAGCTGGGCACCATCAGGTTTCTTTACCACCTTTCCTCATGCACACTTTTGTCTTAGGCAATTGGGTCGGGAAGGTGAGTATCAATGAATGCCAATTTAATAGAACAAAGTGTTCTTGCATTGAGTGTGTATTTTACTGGAGGTGCAATGTCTATTTCCTACCTTAAAACTGAGCCTATTAATATATGCACTTGTATCTATTTCCCCTTCATCATATATAAATATATTTACCTATATACATGCCTGTATTTAGACCTCTGTGAATGCCCCTTGTCTCCTATTTCTTTCCTCTATTTCATTTTACTTCCCTCCTGTCCCACTATCAGCCTTCATTTGGATTTCAGTAACAATCCCTACTAGTCATCCCACTCCCTCCCTGCCATTAACTTTGGATCACTTGTTGATTCCTTGTCCCTGAATTGGTCAACCCCACCTACTTTCTGCCACCTACCCCACTTCCATATCCCCCCAGAACCATCATTCCCATTGTTTTCTCCTTCAGACTGATCGTCCAGCCTATCTTATCTAGATTTACCTGCAGAGATGATACTATGTACAAAAAGCAAGACACAGAAAAATGAATCAACAAAAGAAAATGAAATGATGACTATAACAGTAAACAAAAAAACAGACAAAACAATGCAAAAAAAAACAATGTCCAGGAAATATACATAGAAAAATAAAAATAATAATAAAGCAAAACCTGTAAGTAGCTCAAGGCATTTACTAACCTTGAGGAGTAACCCCTGGTTGAGTCCAATGGGGTTCCACATTCTGGTCCTCAAATCTATCCTTGGCTCTCTCTTAAGACCTCCATGCTCTGCTTCCCCCATTGCTCTGCTGCACACCCTTAGTGTTTTCCTCTGTGTGATTTTGATGGACGTCTGCAATCCTGACACTGTCTCCAGTATTGTCCCCTGAAGAGTTATGGATCAGCAAGGAATGTTGTGTCTCATAGTGGAGTTGACTGTCTGGACCTCTCTGTGCATTGGCTCATTGGCTGTTCTGAGTGGAGAGGTTGTCCTCAAGGTTGGGTGGGCCTGGGTGTGCTCCACTCTCTCTTGCTCCCCTTTCATTTGCTCCCGTGTGCTCAGGTCAGACATGTCCCTCTCCTCTGAACTTCAGTACTGTCTTCTAGAGTAAATTGTTCTGGGGGAGGGGGAAGCCACCCACATGGTTGGAATTGAGGCCGGACTCTAAGACCCTTCCACTGGCTCCCTGCTCCATGCTGTCATGTTGCATGCACATCATAGAATGTTGTATTGAAGTCTGGTCCCTCCTTCCCTGTGGAGATATAAATAATGCTCTCCCCTTGGGTAGATTAGTGCACTGATTCCCCACCACATATTACTATCTCTCTCCACCCCCTTCTTTTATAGTTGACTCCATATGTAGGCCTAGATTTGGTCTGGCCCCGACCATATTACCTGAACCTCACCCCACTCAGTTTTGCATACAGTAGTATTTTCCCTATGCCATCCCCCTTTTTAAGGCTCACCTCAGTGGACTCATATTGTACCTGTCCCTTTGAGCTTGGATTGCTTCACTTAACATGATTTCCTCCAGCTTTTCCTGTGCAGTGATATGTTTCATGCATTCATCACTACTTTTCAGCGATGCATAGCATTCCATTGTATGTATGTACAACAGTTTTTTAATCCATTCATCTTTTGATGAAAATTTTGGTTGGTTCCAACTCCTTGCAATTGTAAACTGTGCCAAAAGGACACTGGAACACAGTTGTCTGGCTGTGATTTATTTCTTACCATTTCTGGGTATATACCTGGTAGGGGGGATTGCTGGGTCATAGGGTAGTTCAATTTTCATCTGTTTTAGAAGTTACCAAATCGATTTCCATAGAGGCTGTACAAGCCCACCAGGAGTGGAGTGGATAAGAGTTCCTCTCTCACCACAGCCCTTCCAGCACTTGTTGCATCCTGATTTTTTTTGAATTGGGGTATCTTTGCAGTTGGTATGTGGTATCTCACAGCTGATTTAATTTGCATTTCTCTTATGGATAATGATTGGGAAGACTTTCTCATGTGTTTATTTGTCATTCAGACTTCTGCCTCTGTGAAACTTGTGTTCGGTTCTTTTGCCCGCCTCTTCGGTATACAGTTTAGCTTTTCTCTTATTGTAAGCTTGCAAAGAATGACAGATTTTAGTGATAAGGCCTTTGTCTGATTTTTCATTGCTAAAGATGCTTTCCCAGTCAGTGGGATCTCTTATTACTCTCTTGGTGAATTCCTTTGATGCACACAGGTGATTTATCTTTAATATATCCCACTTGACGATTTGTGACTCCTCTGTATTTGTTTCCTTCCCTATTTCTTATAACCCATGTATTCCCTGTGCCAAGGTTCTCAGGTTCATCCCAATTCCCTCACTGATGGCCCTAATTTTTGGGGTTTTACCTCAAGGTCTGTGATCCACCGTGAGTTTATTCTTATGCATGGAGGGAAGTAGGGGTCTTGCTTCATTTTCTACACGTAGATATCCATTTTTTTTTCCAGCACCATTTTTTGAAGAGGGCATCCACTTCCCATTTGATATTTTTGGGATCCTTAAAAAAAAGTCAGTTGCCTACATGCTGATGTTTTATTTCTGGGTCTTCCGCTATTTTCCATTGGTCTGAGTATCTGTCATTATACCAGTATCATACTGTTTTGACTACTGTGGCCGTATAATATATACTAAAGTCAGGTAGGGCAAGCCCTCCCACTTTGTCCTCCTTCTTAAGGAGTTCTCTGCTGATTCTAGGCTTCTTCCCTCTCCATATGAAGTAAATAATCAGTTTTTCCAATTTTTTGAAGGATGGTGGTATTCATATCAGGATAGGATTGAACTTAGGTAGCACTGACATCTTTACTATATTGAGCTTTCCAATCCACAAACATGGGATATTATTCCATTTCTTGAGGTTTCCCTTGGTTTCTTGTAAAAGTGTTTTATAATTTTCCTTGTACAAGTCTTTTGTCTTTATAGTCAGGTATATCTCTAGGTATTTCACTTTGTGCTTGGCTATTGTAAAAGGTGCTACCTTTCTAATGGCCTCTTCTGTGATCTTGTCTGATGTGTCTATAGCAGACATATAGATTTCTGTTTGTTAATCTTGTGTGCTGCCACTCTGCCATATTCCTCTATTGCTTCCAACACTCCACTAGTGGAGTTTAGGAGATTTTTGATGTGTAGAATCATATTGTCTGTGAATAATGATAATTTTGATTCTTCCTACCCCAGTTGGATACCTTTGATGTATTTTCTTTGTCTTATGCTGTTAACAGGGACCTCCAATACAATGTTAAATAGGGTTGGGGACAAGGGGCATCCCGTCTGGTCCCTTTTTTCAGTGGAATTGTTTTTGTCTTTTCTCCATTGACTACCACATTGGCTATTGGCCTTTCATAAATAGCTTGTATAATATTGAGGAAATTATACAATTTCTATTCTTATTCCTTCTATTCCTTTCTTCTTGACTGTCTCAATCAGGAATGGGTGTTGGACGTTGTCAAATGCTTTTTTCGCATCTATCGATATTATCATGTTGTTCTTATCATTTTTCCTGTCTATGTGGTGAATAATACTAATAATCTTTTGTATGAACCTCCCTGTATCATTTGTATGAACCCCACTTAGTCATGGTGAATTATTTTTTTAATGTGCTTTTGTATTCTATTGGCCAGTATTTTGTTAAGGATTTTTGCATCGATGTTCTTTAGTGATATTGGTCTGTAGTTGTGAGATTCTTACCCACGTTAGGTATCAGAGTTATACTAGCTTCATAGAAAGAGTTTTGGAGTTTTCTGTATTTTTCTAGGTTTTGGAAGGGTTCGCATAGTTTTGGTATCAGTTGTTCCTGAAAGCTTGGTAGAATTCTCCTGTGAATCCATCTGGCCCAGGGAATTACCATTGCTATGGGTCTGTTGAGGTCCTTGACATCTGTGGCAGTCATGTCCTTATGATAATTCCATGATTGAGAGGTAGGGGTGGAGTCTGGCCTGTTAATCTGGAGATAGCCATTGAGTAGCCAATGAGGCCTTTGTGTGAGCATGGCTTTCGCCCGAGACATCTTGTGATATTTCCCTCATGAAGATGAGAAGCTATCTTCCCCTGTTGTTGGGAGTTAATATCAGAGACGATGAATCACAGACAAGACAAGATGGCAGCATCCGAGAAGCTGGAGGAACTGGAGAGGCCATGTGGAGACCCCTGCCAGCGATGAGTTGCTTCTGCCACCACTGGATGCTATTGATGGACCCTGAGCCCTGGAAACGAGGAGCCATGGGGAGTCCCCAGCCAGTGCTGGAATTCTGCACCCACTGACCTGTGACTTCGTGAGTCGAAAGGAGACATTATAGACTGGTATCAGGCATATGGGCTAATATCGGACTTAGGACTTTGAACTGGACTGGGTTGGGATGCTTTCTCAATGTTCCATTCTTTTTGTATATAAATCATTCCCTTATATCCCTATGCATGTCTTTGAATTTGTTCCTCTAGTCTACCCGGACTAACACAACATCTATCTGGGATAGTCTAGGGGGGGATTGTGTCTCCAAATATTTGTCTATGTCTTCCAACTTGTTGAATTCCTTCGAGTACAGGCCTTCATTGTACTGTGTAATTACCCTTTTGATTTCATTAGGATCCGTTGTAATGTCCCCTGTTTCATCCCTTATCCTTGCTATTCACATTTTTTCCTTCTTTCCTTTGGTTAGGTTCACCACCAGTCTATCAATTCTGTTAATCCTTTTGAAGAACCAACTTTTAGCTGCTTTAATTTTCCCATATTTTTCTTGTTTTCCCTCTCCTATATCTCAACTCTGATTTTTATCATTTCGATCCTTTTGCTATTAGTAGGATTGTTCTGTTGACTCTGTTCCAATTGCTGTAAATTTTGTGTCAGTATATCATCTAAAAGTTTCTCTTATTTTTTCCTTTTATTTTTTTTGGAGGGGGCCCTCTGGTGGTCATGGGAGCTACCCAGTGCTGTTCCTTAGAGTTGCCACTGGATTTGAACCGCCAACCCCATGGGCCGCAGTCCCGCACTTCTTTTTTCAGCCCTCTCTTCTTTTTTCATATGTGTATTTATTGCTATCAGCCTTCCTCTGATAAATGGACACTCATATGTGTTTAAGAAAGAGTTTTACCACCCAATCGGGGAAAAATTCACATTCTTTTCAGGTCCACATGGCAATATTAAAAGATAGACCACATGCTAGAACACAAGTTGCACTTGAGTACATTCAAGCACATGGAGATTATACAGACATCTCTCTCTCTGATCACTGTGCCAAAAGGCTGAAAATCTTGAAACAGATGGTGAAAAAAAATGAGGGTAAACAATTGATGAATAATTCTCTGCTACAAAAGGAATGGATTTTGACTCAGATTGGGGAGGAAATCATGACGTTTCTAGAAACCAATGAGAATGAAAATGCAATATACCAAAACCTTTGGGATATATGAGTGTCCACGGATTTGTTTCTCTACTCTACCCAGACTAACACACTATTTATGGCAATCCCATGCTTGTGAGAGTAGAACTGTGTTCTTTCTGGATTTTCATTAGCAGACTTTCCCCCTTAAGTTGGTACTGAAAACTTTTATCTCTGGCACCTAAGGGAGGCCTTAAACCACAGTCTTTGGTTACTATTGAGAATATTAACCTTTGACCGCACCTGGAGACTAAAAAAATCATTCTTGATTTTGTTGTTGCTTGCCACTGAGTGGATTATTCCTTTTGGCAACTCTATGTGTGCAAAACGGAGCTACTTCTCAGGGTTTTCAAGGCCTTATTGAAGCCAATTGCCAAGTATAACTTTGAGGCCCCTCTGAATGGGTTCAGGCCACTGAACTTGTGACAAGTGATCCCGTACCAAAGCATCTTAATTCTGGAAGTGTTAGTATCTTAGTAGTGATTTTTATGGGCTTGTTGTTTATTTGTTTGACATACATTTCTAAAGACCTCCTCTGACTTCTCTAGTGGGAAGGAGAATCCAACTTCACATCTGTTCAAGGTTGATTCTTATGAGGGAGCGATCAGGCACACTTCCACCATCTGTATTTCATTACCTTATTCTTACACTAATCACTGCTCCCATGTCTCTCTATTTCTCTATGGTGTGTGATAATCCATTAGCATGTTCATGTAACTCACAAGCAATCTTCAAGGTTATAGGAGTCTATTAGGAAAGTTAGTAGTTTTCCACAAGTCAGGATCAGAACTCATTTTAAGAACATCGTCCTTACAACAGGAACTGTGCCCACCCTGACCCCAACCCATTGAGGTGAGACACTGAGGGTGTGCAACAGAGCAGCAAGGGGAGCAGAGCAATGAAGTCCCCAGGAAACACCAAATAGACTGTGGGACAAGGGCATGGTGCCTCATCACACTCAACTGGAAAACACTTTTAAGGACAACAAGTAGACCTTGAAATATTTATAGATTTTTCTTTTTGATGTGTGTTTATTTTTTGCTTTGTTTTGGTCAGCCTTGTGTTTATGCATATTGTTGTCTCTGCATGACTATCTTGATGAGACAGGTGGGGTAAAAAAGCCAGAAGAGAGAACAATGGGATGACAGTTGGGGAGGAAGCATGGTAGAGGGGAAGGTTGGGGAAAGGAAGTGGGTGTTAACAAACCCAGGGACAAGGGAACAAGTGACTGAAAAAATCAATGGTGAGGAGAGTTTAGGAGGTCTGATAGGGCTTAATCAAGGGCAGTGTAACCACCAGGAATTACTGAAACCTAAATGAAGACTGAACATGATAATGGAACAAGAGGAAAGTAAAATGAAATAGAGGAAAGAACAAGGAGACAAAGGGCATTTATAGAGATCTAAATCCAGGCATGTACATATGCATATATACTTTTATATGAAGTAAGCTCTATGTACCTATATTTATAGGTTTTGTATTAAGAAGCAGATGGACATTGTGCCTCTACTCAAGTACTCCCTCAATGCAAGAACACTTTGTTCTAATAACACAACACTTTGAGATGCTCACCTTCCCCAAACAGTTGCTGAAAACAAAGCAACAGGTGCATAAGCAAATGTGGTGAAAAAGTTGATGCTGGCTGGCTATCAAAAGAGAGTGTCTGGGGTGTTAAAGGCGTGAAGACAAACAAGCATCCAACTAGCTGAGAAGAAACAAAGCCTACATGGAAGAAGCATATCAGTCTGTGTGATTATGAGGTATCGATGGGAGCAGGTATTGGGAATCAAAGACCAAATGCAAAAAAATAATATTGTGAATGAAGGGTCAGTGCAGAGTGGAGACCCAAAGCCAATCTGTAGCAATGAGACATTCTCTTACAGAACAGTCATGGGGAGATGACAGGCCACTCAGGGTGCAGTATAACACTGATAAAACATACAGATTTCCTCCATTTTTTTTAAATGCTTCCTTACCACACTATCATGACCCTAATCCTACCTTACAAATTGGCTAGACCAGGGCAAGTACATGGGTACAGATAAGTTCTGGAAACACAGGGAATACATAACAGATAAATTCCTCATGACCAAAATTGAGAGTAGCTATACCAGGACAGTAAGGAAAAGGTGGGGGGGGGGGGAGAAAGGAAGAACTGATCACAGTGATATACTATAATCCCCTCTCAGGGGAATGGACAGCAGTAAAAGGTGTAAAAAGAGATGTCCAACAGTATAAGACATGAAAAAATAATAATTTATAAATGAGGGAGGCAGGAAGGGAGGGGGAAAACGAGCTGATACCAAGGGCTCAAATAGAAAGAAAATGCTTTGGAAACTATGATGGCAACATATGTACAAATGTGCTTGACAGGATGGATGGTATAAGAGTTGTATGAGCCCTCAACAAAATGATTTTTTTTAAAAGCCACAAGAAACCCAGCATGTATCTCAATCATGACAGCAGTCAAATCTTTCTCTGGTCTCGGTCTCTCAGCTATTTAGCCTCTTGGCTTCTCCCCTGGTCACGTGAGTGTTATAAAGCTTCTTTTTCCTTAAATTTATTAAAAAATTTTTTTACAAAGCTTCTTTAATACATGTTGAAAGAGCACCCCACTCTGCAAGTCATTTTACTGCCCCAAACACTCAGCATTACTATTTCCACAAACCAGGAAGCCCACCAGTGTGTTTCAGTCTCAGCACAGTTCCTCTGCTTTGTCTCACGGCCTACTTGCTGCAGCCTGTCGTGCATATGCTTTACAAGTGGTGCTTTTTCCTTGATGGCTGTGAGAGTCTCTGTTTCTGCTTCTGAGATGGTTACCAATATAGCCAGTGGAATGGCAAAACTGATGAATTCCCAAATTATCTCCACACCTTTTTTCATGCTCCACCTACTTGCTAGGTTAGAAACTACAAAAATGATAGAAGAGTGTACCAACCAATTTCACTTCACCACCCTTCCTTTAAAATGGCACGATTTGCAACTGGTACAAATTAAAAGACTTCTCTAAGTAACCCCAGAAATTTCTTTTATAAAAAATTCTGTGCTTTAGGAATGAGACTATAGAAATTTATTTATACCACCAAAATTATTGATACCAATAGGTTTTCTAAGTGTTCCTTGAGTTGTAATTATCAAATAATTGATGATAAGAAAAATTTGCACACCTGTTTTTATTTTGTAAAAAAGGGCATCATGAAACCTGAAGATTAAAATTACAGGATATTTGCTGTGTATGGAGTGTGGAGGATGTAATCTGACAGCCTCTGGATTCTCATTGCCAAGAGGCAGGGGTCAGCCATGCCTCCACACTGCAACCTTCTTTATCTACTCTGAAATCAACCGCCCCTCTACCCTCCCAGGGTAGTGTATTTCTCTGCTCTGCTAAGATTGATCATGCATTGCAATGGCCACACAGAAATCACAGACTCTGGTAATAATTTATTTTAGAAGAATTAATACCAGACTAGTCCCAATAATTGCATATTAAAGAAGTTCCAAATGTCCAACTGTTCCAAGATGTGATTCTGTTACATTCCCCCTGTCCCTCCATCCTTGAGTATATATTCTCAATGACCCTGGGTTCCGTGATTCACTGCAATATCCCACAGAAATTCACTCAATTTTAAGGAACTATCTAATACTCATGTGGTCATGCGTGCTGTTCAGTCCTAAATAAGAAGCTCAGGCAGGAGAGAGACAAATGCAGGGTCTAGAGCCAGAAGCCAAAATATCTCCAAAAGTCACAGCAAGTCTTTACTCTTCTACCAAAACTTTCAGAAAGTGGAGGCTTGGCTTTTCAGGTGAGCTGATATGTGTTTGCATTGCATGTCCAGAATTACATATATGACTATACTAGTCAGGGTTCTCTAGAGAAACAAAAGTAGTGCACTAACAATTTTATACATATTTATATAGATAGATAACATAAATAAACAATTAGTCTATAAAGCAGTACAAATGGCTCGGTGCAACTCACTTCCATGATACAGCTAATACACTGGCAGTCCTTCAAGTCTTGAGGGCTACTGAACAGTCCTCTGTAAAACAATTCAGGCTGTCCACACAGGCAGGAATCAGCAAGGCAGGTCACCAACAGTCAGTCCGATGACAGGGTCCACCAGGCAGTCCCCAGCTCAAGAGATGCATATTTCAGTAATGTGGCAAACCAGGGCTTGAAGGAAGCTCAACTCACAGGGACACAGTTCAGGGGTTAGGTATCCCACAGGGAGTGTAGCTTGCAAATGGAGGCACAGAGCAAGCAAGGTTGCTGGCTGCACACTGCTCCGATGATCAAAGAGCAAGAGGCAAGAAGGGCGAGGCTCACGGAGTCATGTACCTCTCCGGCCTTCACTGAATACCACATGTGTTCATTGGCTATGTTGGCACAATAAACCCGTATCAACAACGTAAGTAATTATGGCTACAAGGGCCGCATTAATTGACGTATATCAAGTGACTTCATGATTCTTCTAGTCATTAACCCCTTAACATTTGAACTGAGAAAAAATTATTCCCTTGTTTTGAATGTCTATCAAGGAACAAGCATAATATTGGGTCTCCCCCATTGCATAACAAATTTATTAATTTCTTTACCTTCAGCTATTATTTCTCCTTTCTATTGGCATTCATTTATTTTTTAAAATTTAAATATAATTTAATATTTTAAAATAGTAATGAGGTTAAATTTAAATATAATCATTACAGATTTCATTGATAATGTTGATATACATTAATGATAATCTGAGGTTTTCCTTTTTAAAAAAAATCATTTTTGGGGGAGCTCATACAAATCGTACCATGATCAATACATACATCAATTGTATGCAGACCACATTTGTTGCCATTATTCTCAAAACATCCTCCTTCTACTTACGCTCTCGGTATCATCTCCCCATATCTCCCCTCCCTCTCGACTACTCCTTCCTCTTAATAATTTATAAATTATCATTATTTTGTCATGTCATACACTGTCCAATGTGTCCCTTCACCCAATTCCCTGTTGCCCATACTCCAGGGATGAGGTTATATGTAGATCCCTGCATTTGGTTCCCCCTTTCTATTCCACCTTCTCTCCACCTTCCTGGTATCAACACTCTCACCACTGGTCCTAAAGGGTTCATCTGTCCTGAATTCTCCATGTTTCCAGGTCCAGTGCACATCCTCTGGTCTAGCTGGATTTGTAAGGTAGAATTGGGATAATGGTAGTGGCTGGGAGGAAGTATTTATGAACTGGAGAAACTGCATATTTCATTGTTGCTACATTGCACTTTGACTGGCTCGTCTCCTCCCTCTGACCACTCTGTAAGGGGATGTCAATTCACCTTCTGATGGGTTTTGGATCCCCAGTCTGTACTTACACACCATCATCACACAGGCTGGTGTGCTTCTTCCATGTGGACTCTGCTGCTTGTGAGCTAGATGGCCACTTGTCCATTTTCAGGTCCCCAAGACCCCAGACTCTTTATCTTTTGATAGAAGGCACTATCAGCCTTCTTCACAACCTTTGCTTATGCACACATTTGTCTTCAGTGATCGTGTCGACAAGTGAGCATCACGGAATGCCAATTTAATAGAACAAAGTGTTCCTGAACTGAGGAAGTACCTGAGTGGAGGTCCAATGCCCATCTGCTGTCCCAATACTACCCCATAAGTACATGTACATAGATCTATTTTGACTCAAATTTTCCCACCTTGTGAAAGAACATTAGATTTAACTCTGTGCCAGTCCAGTTTGCAGATAACAAGACCAGTCTAGCAAGTGCTTCTCCTTCAGTCTATTTTCATTCAAGTTGGGTACAGTTATATAGGTACAAGACTAATGGACCATCTCCACTATTAGTCATTAGGACACTATTCACATCAATCTGTTCTTTGGCAGATGAGGAGAAGGTACAATATATGTTATTTGCATGGTTTCCACCCAATTATTTGGGACTTACAGAGGCTTGGGTCACATTAAGAAATGTTACTGAACAACAATATTTCCTTTAAAAGATCTGAACTTTTCTTCTAAAAGGCACATATAAAGTTATTGGTGTAACTATTATTAAGTGCTCTCCAGGTGATTCCAATTCATAACAACTCTTTGTACATTGGAACAAAACATTGCCAAGTCATGGGGCATCCTCATGTATTAACTTACTGTATTTCAAACCACTGTGACAGTCACTGTACCAGTATATCTAGTGAGGGTCTTCCTCTTTTTTTCACTAATCTTCTACTTTATCAAGTATGATACTTTTCTTCAGGGACTGATCACTGTTGATAATAAGCCAAAATATGTAAGGCAGTCTTAATATTTTCTTTTCCAAGAAGCATTCAACTATACCTCTAAGTCATAGAAAATGGTGCTAAATATTTATAAGCAAAGTGGCAAAATTATGGCTCTCAATAGATTCACACTAACAAGTCCAAAATTCTTTATAGTAATGCAAACTCCTAAAAGTGAAATTGGAAAGCAAGCTATCTTTTAACCTGTATTTTTAAAAAATTAACTACTTTTAAAATGAAATATTTTATTCTTAAAAGTCTAAAACTTTTTAATAAAGAAATAACTTTTAGGCAGTGATGCCCCCCCAAAAAAGAAAGAAATTTCAAATTTCTATTGAAAATGAATCATAGGGGTGGTATTTGAATTTTACAAAATTGTGGATTAGTGGAGTACAAATTAAAGAGGAATTATATTAAAACAAAAACAGATTGTGCAAGTTTAGTTCTAGAGGTACTTCAAAATTTCAACCACAAAGCAGGCTTTTGGAAAAGGTTGTGATTATAGAGGGACTGTGAAGCCAAAGGCTGTCTTCTGAGTTTGGAAGCAGCAAAGTGTCTGCATTTCCAAAGCCTCATTTTTCATAGAATGCCATACTGAAATGTCTTAGCAATCTTTCCTCAGAATTCAGTGTGAGAGAAAGATGAATAGGAACTTCAGAGTAAAATTGAGCAAGCAAGCTTTGGTTATAGGAGAAATAACTGGCCGCATATGATATTCATTTACAATGAATATTATTAATAATATTTTGAACAAAGTTCATCAGCATTATATATATTAATCCTTATATATATCAGATAAGTATAACCATTCTTTGGACTAGAATCAACTCAATAAAAGAATCTGAAGGCGTTCTCTAAGGAACTTGGATTTTCTGAACAATTTCCCCGATCAACTTCTATTTATTTGCATGATGCCTTCATTTAAGGAGCCATGGTGGTGCTATGGGATAAGTATTGGACTGTCCACCCAAAGATTGAGGGTTCACATCCACCAGCTTCTCCAAGGGAAGAAAGATGAAGCTATCTATTTCTTTGGGCTGTGAATCACAAGATTAGCAGTTCAAAATAGCCAGCCACTGCTCCAGAGTAAGGCCATAGAGATTGACATAAATTCTGACACCCACAGGGGTAGTTCTCCTCGCTAATATAGGGTTTTATGAGTCAGAATGGGTCCAATGGCAATAAGCAGTTTTATTTTGTCCTATAAGGTATATGAGTTGGAATTCATTTGATGACAGTGGGTTGGGTCTGTTTTTCATCCTCCTTTATCCTTCTACTAATGACTAAGTGTATTCACTGAATCAAACAGATAATATGGTGGAATTATGAAGAAAGTATTGGCCTTAGTGACTTATAGTGACCTTTTCCTTTTTTATTAAATATTTTTATTGGGGCCTCTTATATCTCATCATAAGTCATACATTCATCCATTGTGTCAACCACAATTGTACATGTAATTATCCTCATTTTCAAAGCATTTTCTTTCTACTTGAGCACTTGGTACCAGCTCCTCATTTTCCCTCCCCCCTTCCCCTTACTCCCGCCCTCGTAACCCCTTAATAAGCTATAGATTATTATTTTATCTTACATCGTCCTCTGTCACCCTTCACGCACTTTTCTGTTGTTTATCCCTCTGGGAGGGGCTTATATATTGATCCTTGTGATCGGATCAATTTTCTCTTTCTGCCCCCACCTGCCCCTTATCCTCCTGATCTCTCTCTTCTCATTGTTGTCCCTGAGGAGTTAATGTATCCTGGATTCCCTGTGTTGCAGTCTCTTAGAACTTTTATCTGTAGCAGTGTGCATGTTCTTGTCTCATCTGATTTGTAAGGTAGGATTGAAATCATGATAGTGTGTGTGTGTGTGTGTGTGTGTGTGTAGCATTAAAGAACCAGAAGAAAGTTGTGTGTTTCTTTGGTTCTATACTGCACCATGTCTCATCTCTTCCTTCTGACCTTTATGTAACGGGATGTCCAATTATCTACAAATGGGCTTTGGGTTTGTACTCCACCCCCCCCACCCCACCCCAATTCACATTAGTATGATTGTCTTCAAGGTCTTAGATACCTGATCCCATCAACACCTCATGATTACACAGACTAGTTTGCTTCTTCCATGTGGACTTCATTGCTTCTCATCATAATGACCTTATAGGACAGAATGGAACTCCCCACTTTTCTCTACTGTTTTTTCATGGTTCAAAAGGGTTATGGATTTGGAGGCTGTACATTTTAATTGTAGTTTAAGTGGAGGCAAGAATGTGCTTTATGATATCTTCTGAACTAAATAAACTCATCCTCAAAATGTAAGCTTTATATTTCTGGTTATTTTCCAAAATGTAAACTCACCAATCATAACAGGTCAAGAGAATACATGAACCTGAACATTCAACCAACCGCCATCTAGTGGATTCCAATTCATCTCGGATTTCCAAGACTATGAATCTTTACAGGAGCAAATAGCTTCCTCTTTCTCCCATGGAGCAGCTGGTGGGTTTAAATCACCAATCTTTTAGTGTGTAGTCTGTGGTAGTTACGTAATCTGGGGTCAACCTGAGACTACTAAGAGTGAAGGGGTGGAGGTTAACCACTGCTTCACAGCTGATGACTTCATTTGGAGTCCCTAAAGAGATAGGTAATTCACTGGTAGCTAGACCCACACTCTCTGCTCCACATTCCTATTGACAAGCCACATGGCACAATGTTGATGGAGCCAGAGCCCTAGAGCTGGAGAAGCCCTGCTCCACACAGAGATCCTTGCCAACACTGAGATGTTTCCACTGCCACTGGATCCACAAGACTTTCCCCCCATTGGATGGTGGTTTTCTTGCATTCAGTGTCATTGCATATGTTGTGTGAGCCTGAAGAAGAATTTATAGAGTGTTATAAGATACATGGGCTAATAGTGGACTTCTGGACTTGATCTGCACTAGTGGTTTGTTTTCTTAAGATACAATTACTCATCACTAAAAAGTTTTCTCTTACACACATAGGAATATCACTGGGTTTGTTTCTCTAGTCAACCCATACAAACCCACAGTCCAATACACTTACCAGGCAGCACCATCAGAACTTGAACACAAGTTATTAAACATGTTTTAGAGTCAGGGAATCCACAGGTTTTTTGCAGAGATTCATTGTGTCAAAAACACATTTGTGGTGACACAAGTATTTACTTTTTTTATAGAGCATAAAATTACAACTGACTGGATACAGGATATAGAATCGAGCTCTCTTCCATTAAGTTATTCACTAAGTAGATATTTTTAATGTAAAATGATGCCACTTTTCTTACAAAATTGTTCCTTAAACTTGAAAAGCTGTCTTATTTTAAAATAATTTTTGACACAATGATAGTACAATGAGTTCCAGGAAACCTTTCACCCAGCTTCCCAAAATGTCAACATTTTCTAGAACCATAATGCAATGATCTAAATTAGAAAAAAATATTGAAATAATGCTATGAAGAAAATGACAGTCTACATTTGGATTTCATCAGCTTTTCCAAGGTGCAATCCCAGATACGAAATTAACTCTACTTGTCATAACTCTTTATTCTTCTGGGATCAACAACAGTTGCTCAGTCTTTCTTTGCCCTACTTGGCCTTGCCATTTCTAAGTAATGCTGCTCAAATATTTTACAGAATATCTCTCAACTTGATTTTCTCTACTGTTTTTTTAAGGTTCAAATGGGTTATGGATTTGGAGAAGGAGTAGCGGAGAAGGCAGGTGCTCATCTTTGACAGGATAGCAGGGACACATGATAGCACGATGTCTTTATTACTGGTGATACTAAACAAGCATTTGGTGGAAGTATGTCTATTGGCAGAGGCCCTAGTCATGTCATGGTGACATGTAGGGCTGTGATCTTCATGGCTGTTATTTCAGGACTACCAGGAACCCTTGGGTAAACGATTGTGCTTTTTATTCCCGTTAACAGTTAGAGTCTTGGAAAACCCAGGGGGGTCACTACGAGTCAACACTGACTCCATGGCAGTGAGCTCCTACATATATTAGGTTCTTTCACAGCCCAGCTGCCACTGTATCCTTTGTATTTTGAGTATGCATACATGTAACTTTGTAATCAACTGCCAGACTGTTTCACCAAGTGTGAGTACAGTTGTGCATCCCAACCAGCAGGCTAGGAGAGCTCCAGGGCTCCGTGGCAAGTCTAGTCCTTGGGATCACCAGAGTGTGCTTCTGTTTTGATTGGTTTACTTTAAAATCCACTCCAGCTTGTATGTGGTGATCTAAACTTTCATTGCCTTCACGGTAAAAGATGTTGAACAGCTTTCCATGTACTTACTCATCACCTATGTGGGTTTTTTTTTTTTTGATAGAGTCTGTTCAGATATTGTTTCTATTTTTATTGGATTGTTCATGCTCTTAGTGTGAAATGAAAGAACTCTTTATGTATTTGATGTAAATTCTCATTATACTGATTTCCCCCCTTTCATTTCAGGGCTTGTTTTCTTATTTTCATAGTTCTCTCTCACAGAGCAAAAAATTTATAATTTTGAGAAAGTGTAATCTATCAGTCTTTTCTCTTTTTGGATTGTGCTCTGGTGTATTCCAAACTCTTTGCCCAATCCAGGATCACACAGACTTTTTTCTCCTTTGTTTTATCTTTTTTCCTGGGGTTCTATAATTTAGGTCACATATAGGTCTATGGTAGTTTTAGTTATTTTTGGAAAGGTGCATATTAGAAGATAGCTACACTATTTTTCATTATAAGGATCAAAAGATGATTCCTCACAATATACATGCAAATGTCCACTAAATTATTTTTTGTCTTGGAAAGGTTTTTTTTTGATTCATTAAAATATAAACCATTTACTTTTAGCATGCAATAGATATAACATCTTACATATAAATATATTAATGAATAAACATCCTTAAAGCCATTCACTTTTCATTTCTAATATGCATAGTTTCTTCACTTCAAGTTGATGTAATAGGGACCACATATGCTTTCTATATGCCTCAGGATCTTGCTCCGACTTGTTTAAAATTTTCATAGAAGGTTCTACCCTTATACAACTTTGTACAGTAGAAATATACCGTGTCCTTGGATTGGATGATTCAATTTTGTAGAATTGTCAACTATCCACAAACTGATTAATAGATTCAATGTAATTCCAATAAAACCTTAGCATAATTTTCTGTAGACATTGACAAATCAAATTTTAAAATATCTTATAAGTCAAAGGAACTAGAATAGTTAAAGCAAAGAAAAAGAAGAATACATTTGGAAGACTTAAACTGCCCATGAGTTGGAAATGACTAGATTGTAGCGATTTTGTTAAAGCTATTTAAATTGATAACATGTGTTATACAGTTATGATAGAAAAGTTAGGGGCTGAGCCCCGGTGGCGTAGTGTTGTGCGTGGGACTGCGTCCCACTGGGATGGAGGTTCAATTCCAGCTCCATGGAGCAAAGGTTGGGCCTCCTACTCCCACCAACAGAGGGCAGCGATGTCCCAAAAAACAAAAAAAAAAACAAAAAAAAGTTAGTGCGGTATTAGAAAGAGATTGAAAGACATACAAGAAGTTATCCCCTTTTCCACCCCCCCCAAAAAAAAAAACAGAAAAAAAGGTCCAGTGGGCAATAGGTGAGCATCAAGCAACTCACTCTGAATTAGTGTATCCAGTGGTGTCACCTGGAAAGGTTCCCTCTGGTCACAGTAAAATTTTTTTTCATAAAAGCAGTTTTGCTCGAACCTCATTTTATCGTGATGGCCAATTTAAGAGCAAAGTATGCAGCTGTGAAACTTTGTTTCCTGCTCAGGAAAATTGCCACAAAAACTGTTGTGTTGTTAAACACAAGGTCACAAGGACAGGACTTTGGGGAAAACTCAAGTTTTTGAGTATGTTTCTCATTTCAAAAAAGATGAAAAGTCAATTGATGACAAACCTTGTTCTGGATGTCTGTCAACTTCCCAAACAGACAAAAATGTTGATCCGTAATGCATTAGGAGTTTGTTCCACCAGCTCAGATCATTAATCAAGCTTTCTATTTGGAGGTTCTGAAAAGATTGTGCAACAGTGTGGGACAAAAAGGGCCTTATTTATATCAGATGGGACGATGCTTCCACTTCCTCACACAGCCATCTCACTGTGCTAGTTTTGATCAAAACACAACATGTCTCTCTTGCCCCACACACCTGACTCAGCTGACCTCACTTTATGTGGATTGTTTCCATGACTACGGAGGAACATGAAAGAACATCGATTTGACAAAGTAGCAGAGGTGAAGAGAAACAAACAAGGGAGATGCTATCTGCCATCCATACAGATGAATTGGAAAAGTGTTTCCAAGCAAGAATGGAATCACAGATTGGACAAATATATGAAGTGTAATAGAGAGTCCTTTGAAAGTGATAAGATTGTTTTGTAAAAAAATTAGATGCATAGCTTTGAAACAAACAAAAAATCCATTTTTGGGGGGGCTACCCCCTCATATAGATCATTGGAGCACATGAAAGTTTCTAAAAGATAGTCATACAGTATCATTGAATTTTCAACAAAGGTTTTACAACGTTCAATAAAGAATCACCTTATCAGCAAACAGTACTGAAACAATTGAACTTGCACACAAAAAGTGATTCAATCATATCTTGCACACTACTTAAAAAGCATTTGACCCCACCACCTATCCTGAGGTCAAAGATGAAGCTTTCTCCTCTGGTAAAGATTTACATATTGCCTCAGAAACCCAAAGAAGCAGTTTGACTTCATCTTATAAGCTTGCACTGAGTTAAAAGATTGCACTGAGTTGAAATTGAGTTGATGGCAGTGAGAGAAAGAGACAATAACAATATTACCTCAAGTAATAAGCTTAAATATAAAACATAATAGTAAGTTCTACTTAATTTATTCCTTAATAAAAATTTAAAACTACATTTAATGTGGTAAATATTAGTAGATACAATTCATATAAGCAAAAGTTTATTTTTTCTTAAAAAAATAGATAGGAGCAGAGATCTTAAGACCTAATAAGGATCTCTGGAAGTGCTACTGCAGGGTAAGCACTGGCCTGCTAACCATAGGTCAGAATTTCAAACTCTTCAGCTACCCTGCATAAGAAAGATGAGATGACTTTCTCTCATCAGGGCTTACAGGCTTGAAAACATGATCAGAGGTCACAAGGAGTCACAATCAAATTGGTTCAAACGCAGGACAAAGTGACTGAGAAACTATATCATTAGCCAAAACAGAGTCAAGGCTGACTGTAGAAAAGACCACCAGTTTCTCATATGCAAGTTCAAGTTGAAGCTAAAGACAATTAAAACAAGCCCATGAGTGCTGAAATCAACCTTAAGTATATCCCACTGGACTATAGAGATGACCATAAGCACAGGTTTGATACATTGAATGCTAGTGACCAAAAGCCAGATGAGTTATGCCATGGCATGAAGATCATTATATGGAGAAAGCATGAGGTCATCGAAAAGAAAAGAAAACGAGAAAAGTCCAAAGTGGTTGCCAGAAGAGGCTGTGAAGCTTAGTCTTGAATGCACAGTAGCTAAAATGAGAGAAGTGATGATGTGCAGGAGCTGAATAGAAAAATTCAAAAGGTAGTTTGGGAAAACATAGCAACATATTATGATGGAATGAGCAATGATATGGAGTTAGAACACCAAAATGGAAGAACATCTTTAGCATATCTCACACTGAAAGAACTAAAGAAAAATGTTATCCCTAAGTGGTAATATTGAGGGAGTATGGACATACTTTGGACATATTGTCAGGAGAGACCAGTCCTTGGAGAAAGAACTAAAGAAAAATGCTCACATTTGGAGAAGGACATCATGCTTGATAAAGTGACGGGGTAGAAAAGAGCGGAAGGCCTTCAGTGAGGTGGATTGGCATGGCCTGCTGCAACGGCTCAACCATGACAGTAGGGTCGATATGAGACAGAACTGACTCCATGGCACTTAGCAAGAGCCACAAATACCCAACGCGCTATATGTGACAATTAAAAACCGACCTAAGTCTGGATCACTTACTTAGCCATGCTCAGTCCGCTATGTCACGAACCAAGTAAAGTGATGGAGCAATGCCCTCAACTCAGGAAGACCTGGAAGCACCGCGATTTCTGAAGTGGACGATTGGTAGGGTTTTTCCTCATGGATTCATTCAAGGAGTTACCTTCCAGAATGACAAAGTGGGAAGGGAGTGGGTAGAATAGTGCAGAGCTATGGATCTGCCAGGGTTGGCCTGTGAAGGTTCAGTAGTGTTTTGGGGAGCAATGAGAGAGAAAAGGGAGAAGAAACTTGGAAGCCTTAGATTTCTTGCCTAATGAACTCATATTTAGTGAATAGTTTAAATGTATGCACACAGAGAGAGAAGGAGCAGACTTTACATCTTTGGAAGATGGAAGAGTATAAATCATAGACCTTCACATCCTGCATCCCATTTTCCAAAAATTAACTATTTTCAAACAAAACAAAGAAACTATTTTCAAAATGCTTAATCTTTACTATATTTCCATGCTCTTACTTTTATGTACAATAGAATTTTCCAGAGATTATATGATATGTGATATAACAACAGATCCATTCTGTAGAAGTAAATCTAAGGATTTGTTTTCTGTTAAGCCAAATAGCAAACAAATGCAAAAAACTGCAAAACTACTGTAATTTGTCATATTTGTGGGGTTTTGTTCATTTGTTCTGGAAAAATATATTTTTTATAAATCTATTTTATGTCAACCTGCAATGGGCTCATTATTATCTTTTAATGAGTTAAAAAAAGATATCATAAAAATGTATTCACTTTACTTTCTCGCATGCTATAATTGATTGATAGAACCCACATAAAGGAAAAAATCCCTTGGGGCCTCAATAATTTTTAAAAGGTTAGAGTGATTCTCGGGGAGAAAAACTGATTCACTAGTATATTAAAAATCATGTTAAAGAAGACTGACTTGAGACCCACAAAGTAGAATTAAACTGTTTGGTGTGTGGTTTAGAACTGCGCTGCCAGAACAAAGGTGAAAAGTCAGGACTTCCCGCACTGTATAATTCTCTCAGATCACACATATTTTCTTTCTGTTCTGAGTATAAGTGAAGCCTTTGGAGTTCTCGGGAGATGTGAATGGTGAACATGTTAAGTTGCTCGCTGAAAAGTGGAGGTTGAATCAACTCAAAGACATCCAGAAAGAAAAAACTGTGATCTATTCCAAAAAGTCAGCTATAAAATCCTAGGGACAAAATGGATGGTGCTTGAAGATATTATACTTGAAGATTTTATATTGAGTGAAATAAGTTTATCACAAAAGGACAATTGTTGTATGACCCCACTTATATAACAACATAAGAAAAGGCAATTAACTGTATAGAGAACAAAATTCGTTAGTGGATCCTTGGGGTAGGAGGAAAAGGGGGAAAGAACGGTTCACAGCAGTCAAATAATCATCTTGATTAAAGTAGTGTTTCAAAACTCATAAGTGTCTTAATGTTGCTACACACTTGTAAAAAGTTGTGTGATGAAGATATGATACACATATTTTTAACAAGGGCTGCGCATGCACACACACACAGAGCCGTTTTGACAGCTTATGTACAACTAAAAAATTCACAAGACTTCACTCCTTGGTTTAGAGGTTAGGTCTTGGTTTCCCAGCCCATCACTGTTAATCGTCCTAATACCCAGGGCTTCCATTTGACCTCCTAGGTTCTTGCATAGTGCCTGGGGTCTTAAAAGCTATGAGCAGCCATCCTAGGCATGAAATCTGTCTCAATTGAATATTAGAACAACAAGGAAGAAAGAGAATTGACAATATGAGAGAATCAGGAATACATGGCTAATTGGCTCGAGAAATAATTTTCTCCTTCCCTAAGAGACCATAAAAACTGGATTTGGGGCATGGGGCAGTTAAAGGGGAGCTGATATCAATAACTTCAAGGGGAAAATAATGTTTTAAAACTGGTATAAAAGGTGTTCAATTCTACTTGATGTGATTGAACTATGGGATAGCTGCATTAACTTCCACAAAAGATGGTTTTGAAAATAAAAGGTTGACAAAGGTTCTTTAAAGATAAAATGAAATAAGGTCATGATCATTTAAAAGGGGGTGAGAACTGGATTTTGATTGATTATATAGAAAAATACTGATCAAAAATGGGAAATGACTACCATATGTAGCCCTAGATTTGATCTGGCCCCTGCCATATTACCTGGGCCTTCTCCCAGGATTTTCTCTATAGAGTAGTTTTTCCCAAAACCCCTTTCCAATTTTAAAATTATTAATATGCTTACCTCAGCGGATTCATATTATACATGTCCTTTTGCGCTTGCCTAACTTCACTTAGCATAATTTCCTCCAGTTCTTCCTATGCGGTGACATGCTTCATGCGTTCATCACTGCTTTTCAGCAATGCATAGTACTCCATTGTATGTATGTACCACAGCTTTTTAATCCATTCATCAGTTGATGGGAATATGGACTGCTTCCAACTCCTTGCAATTGTGAACTGTGCTGCGATGAACATTGGAGCACAGATCTCTAGTGGTGGATTGTTGCTTGTCTCTTCTGGGTATATGCCCAGCAGGGGAATTGCTGGGTCGTATGGTAGTTCAATTTCCATCTGTTTTAGATATCTCCAAATTGATCTCCATAGTGGCTGTACATATCTGCAGGTCCACCAGCAGTGTATAAGTACATAGGGGCATATATTTATAAGTGAGGATGGGGAAAGAGATTAACGTGTATACTTACAGGGTTAGTAGTAGGAAAACAGATGGACATTGGACCTCCACTCAAGTATCTCCTCGGTTCAAGAACACTTTGTTCTATTAAATTGGCATTCCAAGATGCTCACCTTTCCAACATGATCACTGAAGACAAATGTGTGCATAAGCAAAGGTGGCGAAGAAATCTGATGGTGCCCGGCTATAAAAAGATGGAGCGTCTGGGGACTTAAAGGCATGAAAGTAAACAAGCAGCCATCTAGCTCAGAAGCAACAAAGCCCACATGGAAGAAGCACACTAGCTTGTGGAATCATGAGGCATCAAAGGGAACTAAAAAGCATAACATTGCGTGCTCACTTTCCTGATATGATCCCTGAGGACAAATGTGTGCATAAGCTAATGTGGTGAAGAAAGCTGATGGTGCCCGGCTACCAAAAGATATAGCATCTGGGGTATTAAAGGCTTGAGTAAACAAGCGGCCATTCAGCTCAGAAGCAATAAAGCCCACATGGAAGAAGCACACCAGGCTGTGTGATCACGAGGTGGTGAAGGGATCCGGTGTCAGGCATCAATGAGCTAAAATTATATTATTATCAATGAGGGGAGTACAGATTGGGGACCCAAAGCCCATCAATAGGTGGGGTGACATTCTCTTGCAGAGGGGTTACAAGGAGGAGATGAGCCAGTTAAGATACAGGGTAGGAGCTAAGAAATGTGCAACCTTCCTCTAGTTCCCATGCTGCCTGCCACCCACTATCATGACCCCAATTCTGCCACATAAATCCAGCAAGACCAGGAGATGTACAGTGAAGTTGGAAACATGGGAAACTTAGGATAGATGAGCCATCAAGACTAGTAATAAGAGTGGTAATACCAGGAGGGTGGAAGGATGGAGGAATAGAAAGGGAGAACCAACTTCAGGGATCTACACATAGCCTCCTCTTTGGGACATGGACAAAAGGGAAGCGAGTGTTGGGACACATTATACAGTGTATAGGATGAAAATACTAACAAATTGTAAATTAATAAGGGGAAGGGGGGGAGGAAGCATAAAATAGGGAGCTGATAATGGGGGTCTGGAGGGAGGGAGAATGTTTTGAGAGTTATGATGGCAGTGGGTGTGTAAAAGTGTCCTGCATACAATTGTTGTTGTTATAGATTGTGATGGGAGTTGTATGAGCCCCCAATAAAATGATTCATTAAAAAAAGGGAGGGAGGGGAAAGGGGAGGTTGTTTTTTTTTAAAAGAAGAGCTTGTACCAAGGGCTCAAGTGGAAAATGTTTCGAAATGTATGTGGCAGCATGAGTGCAAATGTGCTTGATACGAATGATGTACTAAATGTTGTAGTAGCTGTAAGAGCCCCCGATAAAATTATTTTTAAAAAATGGGAAATGAAGAAAGGAAGCTCAAATTCTCATGTACCTTAGACTTTCTAGAACTTTATAAACTGGATGGAACTGTAAGGTTTTCTCAAGAAGAGATGTATACTTCGGCCCTTGGCTCTGCGTAAGAAAGAATTCACAATGAAGCCTGGTTTGTGATCTAAATGAGTTTTTGAAAGTTAGAAGAAGTTTCAGGTTTACACGGGCACCCACAGGGTCCCTCACCCCCATCTGCTTGCCAGGAAGCTGCTCTAGAAAACTCCTGAGATTGGCTCCTGCCTTTCCAGTCCTTTGTTGGGGAGATTGATGACCCTGGCCGACCCTTTTGGCTGAATTGAATTCACCTGGTCTAGGTGAGCCAACTCAGGTGCAACCCTTCTGGCCGGAAGACTGGATCTCTGAGCATCCTTTCCTAGTCCATAGCTCAAATCTTTGAGCATACACAATGGACGCCCTTTCCTCTATGCTAACAACCGAATAGAACTATCTAGGTTGAAACTATCACTCTACCATAATCTCTAAATCTCAAACCAAGCAAATGTCCTTAAGTTTTAAAATCAAATAATGCTTGAGTTTTAGTGGAAAAAAAAACAAAAAACTTTTGGCATTATGCTCTTTTCAGTACTATTTATATAGGATAAATTGACAACAATTTGAAAGATTACATAGGAACTTTAAGGGCAGAGAGTACTTTAATGAGCTGGAACAACTTAGAAAAGAGATTGAGAAGGCTTGCAAACAACTTGAAGAATAATCAATGTCATGAATTTGACATGCAGAAATGGTTGAGTTGGTGTATACTTTGCAATGTATACTCTCAACAACAGAAAAATGTAAAAACAGAGTTAATCATCATTATGTTGATCATCTATAGTAAACCAGATGGCCAAAAATTGTTTTAAAGCAAAGTTGAGACAGCCCTCCAGAAATACGAGAGTACTTGAAATAGTACAACCAGAAAAGAATCAGAATAATATTGTAAATGTATAACTAATATCACTGAATAATTTGTGTAGAAAGTGTTATATGACAACTTAAATTTTCTGTGTCCACTTTTACTTTTACTTAATCACAATAAAAATATCTTAAGTAGAGAGAGAGGGAGAAAGAAAATCTTTTGGCGCACAGATATGGGGTGACTGTGAGTACTAGGACTGGCCACCGGATTTAATAGTTTTAAAATGAATCCTTTATTTCTCAATCCTTGAATGACCAACTGCAACCACTGTACCCGCACTCATGATCTTTTGGTTTCTAGGAGCGTATTTCATTTGGAAGCTCCTCCCTGAGCTGAATTGACACAGTGGTTGAAGAATGAGGCATAAAGACAATTGTGACGTCCACACAGGACAGGGCAGTGTTCCATGCTGTTCATAGGGTTGCCATGGGTGGGAAGTGACTCCATGACATCTCACAACAATGACAGCAATAACAAGACTTTCCACACCTGTAGAGATTTACAATCTTGGGAAACCATGGGGCCAGTTCTACTGTGTGTTATAGGGACTGTGTGTTATAGGGTTTTAAAAAGTGTATGCAAGAAGATCTGACTTCAGTTATAAAGCAAGGTCACCACTTGTCACCAGCTGAGGAGACCCATGCTTAATTGCTCCTTCACAGCCCAGATGATCTTTCCTTTCTCACCTGCTATGAAACCACTTCAAGAAAACTCACTCTGTTCTCAGAAACCAATGAGTGGAAGCAGGCTTTGACTCTCCACCCTGTTTCCTGGGTGCTCCTCTTGGAGGAGTTTGCCAGCAGCTTTTTCTAAATTCTGTTTCTCTTTTCTGGTGCATTTCCAGGATACTGTATTTGCAAGATGTTAAAATTTCTATAAATGAACTCTGGGAAACCAGTCCTGTGTCCAAAGTGATGTAGAGAGCATCAAGCATGGGTCTCTATGTGAGAAGCAGAGGGAGCAAGCCCTCATCCCAGCCTCTTCTCTCACCAGCAAAGAATGAATGTGCTTTGAAAAGATGCCATTTCTATGACTGCCAATGGGAAGACTGGATCCATTAGGGTAATTTCTTTTTTCTTCAATTGGTATATAGGAAAAGAATTGTATAAGAATGTCCTAAGTGCAACTCAGAAGTTACTTGGTAGCCCACAGAGTGAAATCACAGTTGGTTTCTGAGACTATAACTCCTCTCCGGAGGGCAAAGCTTTATCGTTCTCTTTTGGAGCAGCTGGGGGTTTTGAAGGGCTGACCTTGCAGTTAGCAGTCCACTGCATAACCACTTTGCCACCAGGGAATAGATATGTGTGTGCATATATATGTATATATATAAATCTATATAAACTCATACATAGTGCCATACTGCCACCAAAAACCGCCTGTGGGTTTAGTAACCGTCTGTTACTCTTTGCAGGAGTAGAGAGCTCAGTCTTTCTCCCTAAGACCTGCTGCTTGTTTCAAACTCTGGAGCAGGAGGACTGCAGCCTAATGTGTGTAACCCCTAACTACCAGAGTGACTATATATTAAAGTGACCAAATTGTAAGCGAGACACCATTGGCTGGAGGTCCTTGATTAAAGATTTGGTCTATATGGAATGACAAAAATTTTCATAGAATGCAAAAATGGTATTGTAGTATATTTATTTTAATTTAAAATCATCATGGGATGTTAAATTGTTAAAAAGTGGGGTGTCTGGTTATTTTATATGTATGCATGTATGTATATATATATATTCATATCACCTTCCTCTAAATTCATTTGAACATTAGTATTATTTATTCAATACTTGCAAACATTTTCAAAGTAAGTCAATTATGTAATTCACACACAAAAAAACACTGCTTGGGTGGGAGGGATAGTCACAGAGAACCTATAGTAGAGATTTTCCCAATATTCCCCTGCTACATAGACAATGAGGTAGACTTCCCAGTCCGAAGTCACTAAACACTTGAAACATCAGGAAAACCCTGAAATCACAGCTTTGCCAAGAGGTTTTTGAGGGTGGTACTTGAGTGTTCTCAGTAATCATAGCTATTGATTAAGTGGAAATATAGAACCTCTCTATTGGGTCTTACCTCATATAAGTCATGCATCTCACAAATGACATAAATGTTCCTGGTAGATCTTTGTGTTTTGCCTTTCCCTCAGACTTAATATTTTGACATTTGACAGAAGAGAAGTTCCTAGACTCCTTTGTGAGAGATAACACAAGAAGAGAAAAAAATACTTCCATTGACCCATGGAAAACTAGAATCTCATCTCTTGTTCATGCCTTCCAGAAAATTCTGACTCTGCCTCAGTGACTGACTCCAGTAACTAAGTGCCAATCAATGTAAAAGATTTTATATTTACTAATCATTTTCTTTTTCCTGTTAGTTGTAAAGTGACCAGATACCCTTCTTTTTTAACAATTTAACAACAACACATGATGTTTTAAAATTAGAATATATATTACAGTACTATTTTTGCATTCTATTAAAATTTTTGTTGTTCCATATGGACCAAATTTTTCATCAAGAACCCCCTCTCCCCACCGTCAATGGTGTTCTGCTTAAAATCTGGTCATTTTGTGTTAGTGTAGTGGGTTGTGACTTGGTGGCTAACTACACGATCAGCAGTTTGAAATCAGCATCCACTCCTCAGGAGAAAGATGAGGCTTTCACTCACATGAAGTTATCATCTCTGAAACCCACAGGGACAGTTCCACTCGGTCCCGTTGGATGGACAGGAATCAGAATTGACAGAATGGCAGTGAGTTTGATACGTTTTTTGGAAGTTTGGCTTATTCTCGGAGAATAAATCCCTAGCCCCAAAGTGATCACAAATTCACTGTAGGACATGGATGATTCAGTCAATCTCCTCTGATCCTTCAATTTTCCCTGGAACCATGCCTTAGAAAACATTTCCTGAGGATCCACTTCTGAACAGCACTGAAGTGGTTGTGTGATGAAAGAAATGAAAGATGCGCCGCCTTAGACTCCCATCCCTTGCTACAGCCATGTGTCGGTCTCCCTTGTTGGGGGCTGCAACAAGGACCTCAGGCATAGAAACCATTATGAGGATAGTGCAGCATTTTACAGTGTGCAGAGGGTCTATACGGGTGAGCGCCATTTCCATGGGACCTCACAGTAACTGACTCCCACCCCTGCCACCCACCAAGAAGAGTGAATATGCACCTTTGTGCTGACCACTCCACTTTCCAACCATGTTTTGCTCAAAAGGAAGCATTTATTACTATGGGCATTGAACTAATGAAATAAGAAAGCAAGCAGAAACTTTCATCTTTAAAACCTTTCCATACTTGGAAGTCAGCAAATGGACAAAGTACTTGAATGAACGATTGAGTGACAGGTAAGCTGTGAACATCAAAATATTTTAGGTGCACATTTCTATGGATCCCATGTTCCAATGGGTGTGGGAAGGGGCTGAGGGGGTACAGGACAGCCATGTGTAGCACCCGAACTACACGATGCAAAGCTCGTTCCGCAGAAAATGACAGAGGTAGAAATAACTGACCCTCCTTTTCAAATCCACTCATCATTCAGTGTGACAGAATTTTGCCCCCCTATCTTTAAACCCAGAGTGCTTAGACACCAAGTTCAGAAGCAAAGAAAGCCCAAATCAGACACACAAAGGTAACTTTTGCTGTTAATTTTTTCTACCTTTAATAGTTGCTTGCCTCTTGACAATAAGGGAGCTTGTTGGACAGCTCTGAGCAGAAGGACAGGCATCTTGGAGGCATCTTTGGGGCAGTGAGCACAGTGCCTGAGGACTGTGCCAAGTACTTAAATGCTGGTGGAAAACGTGGCCCTCAGCACATTGGCATGTGAATGCTGTCCCTGCCACCCAAGGAGAGGGGGGTGGAGAGGAGAGCAGTCTTACCACAGAGCTGCCCTGGCAGAGGATAGAGACCAAATAATAACACTTAAGTCCCTTACCTCCCCTCACCCCACAAAAGCAAGCTCACATCTCTTGAATGAATTCACTTAGAAATGGTTTTATCCAGCTCATATATGATGAGCCGGGGGCGGGGGTGAGGGGGGGAGCGAAGAACAATTGCAAGCAAAAACCTGATAATGCTGACCAGAAAAAAAAAAGTAACTTTTCCCCTCACCTTCAAATAAATACCTTAGTCTTTGTACATTTTTCTTCACAATAATACTAGACTTTACTCACAAAGAATTTGACCCGACTTGAGATCCCAGTGTGTTATTTAGAGTAGGAAAAGCTGGCTGGTGAGGTCTAAAATCCATGTTTTCGCAATTATCCTCTTGCCTCCTGCTCTCTACCCCTGAGGAGTAGATGAGCTGAAGTGAGGGGTAGGGTGTCCAAAGGAAAGCACAGAGCAGTACTTAAAGGCGAAGACATGCTGATTTTAAAAGGCAGTGAAAAACATCACCAAGAGGATTCTGTAGACTCACTACTTATTTTGCACAAGCATACAATTGTCTGCTGCCGATTTTCATGCCACATCTGCCTATGAAAATATTTTACTCAGACCATAAATAGCTTTGTTCCAATTAGCTTTGGAGCTAAATCATATTTTGCTTGTGTCTTCGAGTTTAGTTTGTACTTTGCGATTTGGAAATCATGGTGGAATGAGGGGATCATTCTGGGTCCCCTCCCTTGGAACACCGGTCATTGAGGTGAAGCTTTCCCCTCTCTGTCTCTTGGATTTCAATAGATGAGAAAAGAGATGGGCCTGTAAAAATGCAAATGGTATCCTCAGTCTTTTCTAAACCTCAGTAGAATTGGTTAAGAATTAAAGAATTTATCAGCAAATGAAAATAGCATAGAGCACATGTGCTGCTTCCTAATTAAAATGTCTTAAAACTTTAATCAGCACCAAATGTAGAGGTCAAGCTCAGTGTATGCACTAGCACATGCTTGCTTATATGTGGAGGTTCAGAAGTGCTTTTGAAACTCATTAAATAGAAAAGTTACTTTGCCATCAAGTCTGACACATGGCCACCCTGTGTGGGTCCGAATAGAATAGAACTGTCCTCTGTCAGGTTCTGAATAGCTGTTTTCAGAAGGTGACCATCAGCTCTGTTTTCTGAGGATAAATGTGAAGGACCTACAGTAAAAAATGCACTGCGAGTCAGTGCTGACTCATACCGAACATACAAGACGGTACAACTGCCTCTGTGGGTTTTCTGAGGATATATGCTTCCACCCCACGCACCCCAATCCCATTACATTGGGAGCTAAAACAGATATCATATCATTCCATAATTCAAATCACATCAGAAAGTATTGTACAATTGCTACTGCAATCAGTTTCAATACATCCTCTTCCTTCTTGAATCCTTGTTACCCCACCACTAACACCTTACCCTTATTCTATTTGTCTCTATAGGTTCATCAGTTCTGGGTTTCATCAACTGGAAAACAAAAAGAAAGCCTCTGTGAGTCTCAATGGCTTTATGAGCAACGAGGTAGTTCTGTAATATTTTAGCTCTCTATGAAAATTCATTTCCATTTATTAGTTATATTATTCTAAGATTCAACTTTCCTTAAAAATCTAGATTTCTCATCTTTCTTGTTTTAATTGATGTTCTCTATTTTACTTCCCACCAGGGTGTCAATCCAAGGACTCACAGGCAAATCTTATAAGTATCTTCCCCTCACCTTTTTTTAAAAAACCAGATCCAAGCAGAAAAAGGTGGTTTGGTGGAAGATAGAGACTTTGACTAGAAGAGTCACATTAAATAAATCACTGCACTTTCCTTACCTTTTGTATAAACTGGTATTATACAGATGATATTGCTATTTAGTGCAGCAGTTTCCTTATGGTGTGTACATTAAGAATCACCTGGAAAACTTATTAGAATGCGTTTTACCAGGTCCTCCTGTTTCAGATATTCACAGACATTAAGACATGCAGGTAGTGTGGAGTCAGGTGCCAGGTGAGATTGGTGCAGATGGATCAAATTCCAGATATTAGGAAATACTGCTTTGTTCACAGTCTCTGGATATTCATCCAGAGCAATCGAAGTTCTTTAACATTGATGGGACAGACCATTTCTTTTATGAAATGTGTGGAGTAGAGAGGCAGAATCTAACTCCACAACCTTTCTGGTACCGGCTATTCCTTGATGCTGGAGGTCAGACAGTTCAATAGCCCCACGTTCCCAAGAGGCACTTTTAATCAGGGGTTTTCAGAGAAACAGACTAATAGACCTAGATAGAACAGTAAGTCAAAAAGTATTGCTACTAGAGTTCCTGTTTAGGGAGATATAAGTTCATTCCAAATAAAATGTGTTTAAGCATTCCTCTGCCAAAAGTGGATGGGTACAGGCAAGTTCGCTCAGGAATTCACTTGTCCTATCCTTGTTAAGATAACTGATATATATATATATATATGTGTGTGTGTGTGTGTGTGTGTGTGTGATCAAAACCATGATTTCCTGGGGACAGTGCTGAGCCAGTTAAGCCAGCTTGAAGGTATAGCCATTGTTTGGGGGTGGGGGATAGTCTTGGTAGATTTTCTTGAAGAACACAGGGTGATCTCAAGGGTTTACTGTGAAAAAGTTTTAAGAAAATTGAGAGCTGCATCGGTGAGATAAAGGCCAGGAAAGTTGTGCAAAGGATATTTTCCCTTCATAACAATAACCTGCCCCACAGCGAGGGCTATCTTATGAGAATTACACTTAATAATTCTTCTTATTACCAAAATTCAAAAGGGCATATCAAAGAAACCACATTAGGCTTTCAAGGGTACCAACGCTGCTGTTTTAATATATACATAGAATAGCTCAGACTTCCTTAGGGAAGAGCAGAGATGGAAATAATCCTTTTAGAGTGTCTAGATTTAGGTAAAGAATATGCCAAGAAATGATAGCTTCATATTTTAAATAATTTTATTTAATTAACATTTCTATGGTTATTTTAATAAATAATTTTATTGGGGGCTCATGAAACTCTTATCATGATCAATACATACTGAATTGTATGCAGACCACATTTGCCGCCATCATCATTCTTGAAACATCCTTCTTCTACTTAAACCCCAAGTATCAATGCCCCCATATTTCCCCTCCCTCCCCACTCCCCCTTCCCCATGAACCCATAATAATTTACAAATTGTCATTATTTTGTCATATTGTACACTGTCTGATGTGTCCCTTCACCCACTTCCCTGTTGTCTGTACCCCAGAAAGGAGGTTTTATGTAGATCCCTACAATTGGTTCCCCCTTTCTACTGCACCTTCTCTCCACCCTCCCGGTATCACCACTCTGACCACTGGTCCTGAAAGGATCATCTGTTTATTTCAGTTTCTACCACTTTCAATTTTCCTAGATTTGTACTTCCAATATTTTAAATTCTGACCATTAACAGATTTTTACAGCAAATAAGGATCCAGAAGAATCCACTCCCGCAGGTTTTACCCAACTCAAGTTACCATGGTGGACTCCGCTTTGATAAATCAGTTCCTTCTCAATAATTTATCTCCAACATTATCCTGCTTCTATTCATTAGACCTCCAGAGCTGACAAAGTTTTCTTGTGGTCCAGAAGATTTTCAAGCACTAAGTAAATAGCCTATTCCTTCTGCACTGTCTGCTCTTAGTCTGGAATCTCTGATAAATCTGTTCACGTTGGATAACCCTACTGGGATTTGACATACCGGTGATATAGCTTTCAGCACCAAAGCTACATACAAAGCACCACGGCACACAAACTGACAGGTGGTGTGATGTAGACATACATAAAGATATAGACATAGATGGGCACAAGCACAAGCCAAAAAGTATAGGAATAAAATCATAGAAACTTATACACACATTTGTCATCAGTGATCATATCCGGAAGGTGAGCATGCAATGTTATGGTTTTTAGTACTTCCTTAGTGCAGGAACACTTTGTTCTATTAAATCGGTGTGTCTGATTAGAGCACATGGGAGAAATGAAAAGGAATGGAGAGGCAGGGGAGGACATCCTGGCCTATCGAGTCCTGAGGATAATATTCCTGCTTGAGAAGACAGCACATAGGGAGGATTATAGGATTGACCTCACCATGGACATGGCATCCCTCGTTGAACCATATTGCTGTACCGGGGATACACGGTGCTGTAATGCACAGTCTGGCCCCATCACACTGAGGCAAGGCCCTGAGGCCATGCACCAGAGTAGCAGGGGAGCAGACTGATGAAAACCTTGGATAATACCAGAAATAGATTTGGGAGACAGAGGGTAGCACCCCATCAGACTAAACCGGAAAACACTCTTATAGGCCAACAAACAGACTTTTAACTATTTATAGGCTTTTCCACTTTTGTCATTGATTTTCCTTTTGTTATTGTTGTTTTGTGTTTTTTGCTGTTGTTATTGCTTTCTTGGTTTTGACTCCTTTTGTTGTTTTATTTAGCCTTGCCTGGTTTTTGCACTGATTAATGTATCTGCATGTCTTTCTAGATAAGATAGGGGGTATAAATAATTCAGAGATGAGAAGAATGGAACCAATGGTTCTGGGGGGATGTGGGAAGTGGGAGAAAGGAGGGGAAAGGAAACTACTCAGGGACAAGGGAAGTAGTGAATTAAAATCAATGAAAGGAATGTTGTAGGGTGCTTAGTGGGGCTTAATCAAGGGCTATGTAGCAGCGAGATATTACTGAACCTGAATAAAGGCCAAACATGATTGTGGGACAAAAAGAAAGTAAAAAGGAAATAGAGGAAAGAGCCGGAACGCAAAGGACAATTATAGAGGTTTAAATACAGGCATATGTTCACACACATATGTGGGTGTGTATGAGAGGGGAAGGGAACTCTGTACTCATATCTATATGTGAAGAATTAAGGTTGCAGGTAGACATTGGGCCTCAACTCAAGTACTTTCTTAACACAAGAACACTTTGTTCTAACATTCTGTGACACTCATCTTTCCGACATGATTGTTGAAGACAAATGAGTGCATCAGCAAATGTGGTGACAGAAGGTGATGGGGCCCAGCTATCAAAAGAGACAGCATCTGGGGTTTTAAAGCCTTGAAGATAAACAAGCAGCCATATAGTTCAGAAGCAACAAAACCCACATGGAAGAAGCAAAGTAGCCTGTATGATCATGAGATGCCAATGGGAACAGGTATCAGGCACCTAAGACTCAGAACAAAACCATACCCAAGGTGACGGGGGGGGGGGGGTGGAGCATGTGTAGCGGTCATGTACTTGATGCTAATCTCATGATTGGGATGTAGGGGTGGAGTCTAGCCTGTTAATCTGGAGATAACCAATGAGACCTCTGTGTGGGTATGACTTCCTTCTGAGAATTCTGGGAAGTCTCGCGGTATTTCTGAAATGTAGGAGAGAGACTATACTGAGTTCTTGGGAGTCTCCAAGACAATGAACTACTGACAAGAAGAGATGACAGAATGCTGATCAATCCTGATTTCTGGAGAATGGAGGAGCCAGAGAAGAGGCCACATGGGCTTGCCGTGATGGAGCCAAACCTCTGGGGCTGGAGAAGCTATGTGGAGACTTCTTGCCAGTGCTGAGATGCTTTGGAGGCCACGGGAAAATCCCTGTCAGTGCTGAGATGCTTCTACCACCACTGGATATACAAGATTCTGCACCCACTGGCCTATAATTGTCCTGGCATCATTGCATGTGCTTCATGAGTCCGAAAAGGACTAATGAATTGGTATGAGACATATGGGGTAGTATTGGACTTATGTACTTGGACTGGACTGGGTTGGAATGCTTTCTCAATGTTCCATTCCTCTTGTATATAAACATTTCCCTTATATCCATATGCATGTTTATGAATTTGTTTCTCTAGTCTATCTGGACTAACACAGCATGGAATAGAGACCCAATGTCCATCTGTAGACAATTGAACATCCCCTCACAGAGGAGTCACAGGAAAGAGATGAGCTAGTCAGGTGCAGCATAGCATGGATGAAACACACAATTTTCCTCTAGTTCTTTGGTGCTTCCTTCACCCAGTATCATGACCTTAATTCTATCTTACATATCAGATTAGAGCAGAGCATGCACAATGCTCAGATAAGAGCCTGCAACACAGGGAATCCAGGATAGATAAACCCATCGGGGTCAAAAAGGAGAATAGTGATACCTGGAGGATTAGGATAAAGTAGCGGGAGAAAGGGGGAATTGATCACAAAGATCAACATAGAACCCCCTCCCAGGGACACGAATAATGGAAAATTGGTGGGGGTTAGGTGGGGTGATGGAGGATGATGTTGATAAGTGGTAAGTGAATGCTTTGAAAATGATGATGATGGCATATGTGCAAATGTGCTTGATACACTGAATGAATGTATGGGTTGTGATAAGAGTTGAAAGAGTCCCTCAATAAAAGTATTAAAAAAAGAAAGAAGAAAATAAAGAAATAAATATTTATGGAAATGAACAAATGAATAAAGCTGTGCTCTGCTTTGAAATACTTGGGTGAATAAACAGTGGGAAATCCTGTCCTGAATAGTTCAATTTCTTGGAAAGTTGTTGCACCTTATCCCAAAATTGATGACTTTGTGGATGTTTGTAATATCCAGAACTCCTTAAGAAGTTTCACTCTGTATAATCACACCACCCTTCTGTTGACTGCAAACTTCATTATAAATAGAGTAGATCATCATGAGTATTTTTGTCTGTCTACTATTTGGGTCCCCATCACATATTTGTGAAATCTTTCACTGTATGAATCTGAAATCAAAACTGAATGCCTCTTTTAGAAACACTGCTATTCTTGAACTTTCAGAAATCTAGCAGCTGACAGGGATCTAAACACAGTGCCATAGATGCATGCCATAGGGACTAAGACTCTAGAGTAAGTGTGACACAGAGGGCAGAGAAATGGACCACATCTTCCATGAGTAGGACCAAAGCTGACTTCGGGGTGGGTGGGGGGAGAGACAGCAAATGTCTAGATCACACCAGGACACCAATATTTTAGAAGTTATCTCAGAGGCACCAAGGACAAAGACAATCTTTGAGTAAACTTAATAGTAAGCCCTCCAATGCTAAATAATTTTATTAGATGAGTAAATTAATTGCAATAATTGAAATCAAGAACTACATTGACAAGCTTGATATTAAATTAGAAAAGCAAAGGGTAAGTAACCTGGAAGAGAGCTGAAGAGAAATTTCTCAGGTTGTAGCAGCTGCAAAGAAAGGCTGGATTATATCTCCAGGAAACTTGCAATCTAGCTAAGAAAAGGCAACTGACATCCAAACAACTGTGAACTAAAAGAGACAGGACTGTGTATAAATGAGAGGCAAGTGGGGAAAAGTGATGAGAGAATGTATGTATTGTATATATTTGACATTCCTCCTTTGTGCTTGTCTATCAAATTTTCCCTCCATTGCCAAGAATAAAGTTGTGGGCAAGAAAGGATCCAGAACAGAATATCCATGTTCTCATTGTATCAGCTTGAATGATGTCAAATGGAGTATTTATTCTCTGGGATCTGTAAATTGACAGCCATAATACCAGGTTTCTGTGAGGCAACATTGAGGTTCGGTTCAGGATTACTACTGCGTTCTCTAATTAGAGAAGACAAGGAATGTGATGCCTGATTTCTGTGAACCTCTGTGGGAGACACTGAGTCACACAGAGGGCTCCACTGTGACTAGTCAATTCCTATGTGCATCACCAAGAACACTCAAATTAGGATCATTTAAGAAGGGTTTAACATAAAGACTATTTACAAAGAGTGTAAGGGATAGTACAATATTCTGGGGCCTGTTATTTGGCTGAAATCAAGGGCACAGGGGAAAAAAGTGGCTACTAGACACTATGAGGAGAAAAATCATATAGAGATGACCACCTAAAATGAAATTTGATCTGGGGTAAGGGAGTTCAACCTGTTTCAGAAAACACTACTGAAAGGGATTTAGAAGAATGAAACACTTTGACCTCAGTTTCCTCCCCAACTCATTAAATAAATATAACATGAAAACAGAAAGCAAGAAAAACTTCATATATAGTTCACTTAATCACCAGAGGCAGAAGACATGATGGGAAACAAGGCTAAGCAATTTGTCAAAATGATAAGCTCTTTGCAATATTTGGTACATATATGAAGATTTTCCTAGAATTATCTGTAAAGACGGTTCGAAATTGAAAGTTCTGGATCCTCAAGTTAGATTTTTTTTGTTCTTCCTCTCAATATTCATCAACTGGAGGTGAATGTATTTTCTGGTTAAGACTTCTTTCCCATATTTCCATTCCCAATTTGTCTTATTCATCTTAAGAAGCAAATAAAAAAAGCATTTTACCCTAATATAACAAAAGTATAATTCAAAATCTGTTAACTTTCTTTAAAAGTTGTAATGCATAAAGGGGCTTCAAAAAGTGTGTATAAAATGAAATTAAAAAACAAAATGATTTTTGAAGACCCTTCTAATTTAAATTATGGTGATCAGTAGTATACTAATAAATCTGCAACTATTGCTCAATCCTGTCAGAAGCTTCACAACATGTATAGTTACTTACATTGAGCTTCTACATAATCTGTTCCCATAGAGATGGTTGATTTTCTTTACTTGTATTCTTGCTGGTAGGGTCCATGTGTGCTCTTACCAGGCTGTTGAAAATTGGTACTTAAAATGAAGAAGTAGTTGTTATGTCAAAATTCTATGATGTGACCTCTCGCTTCATTCTGATCACCACGACCTTATTTTTCAACTCCTCCTCTTACCGCTTTGCTTGCAAATCTACCAATGCATTTGCATTGTACCTTTGATCGTGACTGTATTACATGTTTCTTCAGACAGAAGAAGTCGGCAGAGTTCTTAAATGTCCTCATCATTAGCATTAATGGCTGGTGTATATTACTAAATATGAAGGTTAAAACTATAAAACTTGTACAAGAAAATCTGTAAATATATCTTCATCATCTTGGGTGGGAAAATTTAAGTCAGAATACAACCGTTACTAACCATAAATGGAAAATATTATACGAATACTAATTTTTACATAAATATATTATTAACAGAGTATAAAGAAAAAGACAAAAAGTGAGAAAGGATATTTGGAACACATATGTCAGACAAAGGACTCATATAGAAAACATAGAGTATCTATAGATCAATATGGTACTTTTATGGCATAAACTAGTAAACTTTCAATAATTGCGCCAAAGTTTGGCAGTTCAAGCTTACCCAGAAGTACCTCCAAAAACATCTGGGAATCTGCTTCCTTCAGTTCACAATCTTCAAAATCTTATGAAGCAATTCTACTCTGCATACATGAGGTTACAGTAATTGAATCCACGCGACCCATAATAATAAATCAATCAACCGCTGCAGAAGAGGACAAATGACATTAACACTCAGGTCAGGTAGAGAACAACCAAGGTCCCTCACCAAGACAATGGACAACACCTGACTACTACTACCACACCCAACCTTTTCAAGTGCCAGCCAAGGCTGTGGGAGAGAATACCGAGAAAAGGGATCCCCAGAATAAGTGGGGGTATCCAATGGATGGTTAGTTTATTAGTCTGGGTAGACAGAGAAACAAATTCATAGCATGCATATGGATATGAGTATATAAAGGGTAATTGTACATTAAGAAAACATCCCAACCCAGTCCAGATCAAGTCCATAAGTCTGATATTAGGTCATAAGTCCAACAGCAATCTACAAAATCTTCTTCAGACTCATGGAACACATGCAATGACGCCAAGCACAGCATGAACCCAAGCCAGTGGGTAGAAAGTCTTTGGATTTAGTGGTGTTGTAGGAATCTCAGCGCTGGCAGGAGTCTTGGCGTGACTTCTCTAGGTCCAGGTCTCTTGCTGCATCAGAGTAGGTCTATGTGGCTTCTCCTCAGGGATGTCTCGCAGGGAGTCAGCCTTGTCAGTGTAGTCTCTCAGGCAGCACATGTTGTCAGTAGAAAGTCTACAAGGAAATGAACCAAGAGAGAGTGTCTCCTTACTCCAAGAAGAAATTACCACATTTCCTGGAATTCTCAGAAGGCCATGCCCACACATAAGTCTCATTGGCTATCTCCAAATTAAGGGGCTAGACTCCACCCCTACAATATTCATATTCCAATTGACAGCAGATTAGGTGACTGCCATAGTTAGCAATGAAAGTGGAAGGTGTCAGGAGAAGAGATCACCAACACTAAATACCAATATGGCTCCTAACATGAGTATAATGCTGATTTCAGCTAATGACAGGCTTTAGAACATAACTATGTCAATAACAAAGAGTGAGTCTACAGTTATGAAAAAATAATATATACTAATTAATTTCATTTTTATTAAATTCACATTATAATGAAATGTGCACCTAGAGTTGAAGATCAAAAGGAACAAATACACTCCAAAGTTCTCAAGATAAAAAAACTGAATAAACAATTAAATCTTCAAGTTGCAATATTGAAGGATATTAGTAACAAAATAACAATGAAGGACAGAGAAAGCATTAAAAAGGGAAACAGTTTGTCCATATCAGAGGAATTAGCTACTGGAAACTTTATTAGAATACTGTTAGATATAGTGCCTGCAGATAAGCCTTTCAAGTTGGAAGACATACAACTTAGAAAGTGCAGCCTGTTATATTATGGATATAGTATGTCCTTCGGAGTCTTCATTTGCGAATAGGATTCAAAATGAGAGGAAAAATCAGCAGCAAGCATCTATTGTGACACTCAGAACATGAAATGTGTGTATGTTGGAAAATTGGAAGTCCTCAAAAAATGACACTAAAGGCATAGTGATAGATGTTCTATATATTACTAATATATCTTAGACATCCTTGATATTATAATATATTTTAATAATTTTATAATTGATATTACTGAACTGAGATGGACCATTTTTAATTAGACAATCCTATAGCTTACTCTTCTGAGAAATACAATACTGCCTGTTCTATCTCTCTGACTACAAGGAAATTGAGTTAATACAGCTACAATTCAAATTTACATATGAATTACTAAAGTCAGTAATGAATAAAATGAACTCTACCAACTTCTTTGGTGGAAATTGAATTTTGATTGAATTGTTGGCAAAAAAATAGAATCAAGATTCATTGATAATGACTAGCCATTGTAATGCAAAAGTTGGGATCAAAAAGGAAGGAGCAGTAGTTGGAAAATCTAGCCTTGGTGATGGAAATTAAGCTGGAGATTGCACGATGGAATTTTGAAACTTCTGATGCCTCTGCCAGTCCCCACCTCATGATCACATAGACTGGTGTGCTTTTTCCAGATGAGCTTTGTTGCTTCCCTGCCAACACCATCAGTTTTCTTCACCACATTTGCTTATGCACCCATTTTGTCTTCAGCGATGGCATCAGGAAGGTGAGTATCATTCAATGCCACATTATTCAAACAAACCTGTTTTGTACTGAAATATATATATATATATATATATATATATACATATACACACATATACAGACACAAGCATAAATGCACAAATATATATATATGTATTTTTCTTTCCTCATTTCTTTTTCCTTTCCTCCTACTCCACTGTTATGTTTACCCATCATTCACCTCTCAGTAATTCCTCTGAGATACAATTTAATTGATTAAACTTGACCAGACAAGCTACAATCCCCTTGCCATCAATTTTAGAATGTTCCTCTGTACCCGTCAATGCTGAATCTCATCTCTCTTTCTTCCCTCCCGTGACCCTCAGGAACCATCAGATCAGTTGCTGTCTCCATAAGATTGTCGATGCTGCCTATCTTGTATAGATAAATACCAGAAAGAAAATTAAACAAACAAACATACAGAGAGTCACAGGACTAGCAGGGATGCTGACATAAAGCAGGAGATTATCCCTCTGTTAAATAAAGAGGACATGTTATAAACTATCAGTCCAATCCCCTTTTCTTCCAGAGCTGCATGTCGTAAACTCAATATAGTAAAGATATCAATCTTATGCAAGGCACTATATAATTTTTAATGCTATCCCACTTCAAATACCAACAACCTTCTTCAAAGAATTGAAAATAATGACCACCAATTTCGTATGAAGAAGGAAGAAGCCCAGAATTAGCAGAGAACTCCTCAGGAAGGACAAAGTCAGAGGGTTTGTTTTGCCTAAATTTAACACCTATTACACAGCCACAGTGGTCAAAACAGCCTGGGACTAGTATAATGACAGACACTCAGACCAATGGAAAAGAACAGAAAACCCTGAAATAAAACCATCAGCATATGCACAATTTATCTTCCCCAAAGGTCCAAAAAGCATTAAGTGGGAGGTGGATGTCCTCTTTAATATGGGATGCTGGAAACAATAGATATCCTCCTATAGAAAATTAAATAATATGCTTGCCTCAACCATACACAAGAACAAACTCAAGGTGCATCATGGACCTAGAAACAAAACCCAGCCATCAACTATCAGTACCATCAGCAAAGGAACCAGGACAAACCTAATGACCTTGGCTTAGAGAGACTACATGGCTAACTGCCATAGGGGAGGGTACACACACAGGTGAACCTGAAATTTATAAGTGGGGTATATTAAGATTAAAACACCTGTGTGCATCTAAAGATTTCACCAAGAGAATAACCAGAGGACCCACAGACTGGGAGAGGATTTTTAGCAATGCACAACAGACAAAGGGCTTATTACTAAAATCTACAATCCCCTCCTGTCCTGCAAAATGAGGAAAACTCCTGAGGAAATGAGCAAAAGACCTGAAAAGAAGTTTCCCTAGGGAGGAGACATGTATGGCCAAGAAACATAGGAGAAACTGCTCCCGATCATTAGCCATCAGAAAAATGCAAATTAAAGCAACATGAGATGTCATCTAATATCCTGAGGATAGGCCAAATCAGAAAGTCAGAGAGGAACAAATGTTGGAGGGGATGTAGTGAGATAGGAAATCTCCTTCACTACTTGTGATGGCGTAGATGTGTACAGTTATTGTGGAAAGCAATATAGCATGCTGTAAAGAAAATGGAAATTGAGTTATCCTGTGACCCAGCTAGTCCTCTACTGAGCATATACCCTGAAGAGGTAAGAAATAGACAGTTATCTGCATGGCAATGTTTATTGAAGCACAACTCACAATCACAAAGAGTTGGAAACAACCTAAATTTTCATTGATAGATGAGTGGATTAGTAAACTCTGGCACATATACACAATAGAGTACTATGCATCACTAAAAAGCACTGATCATCACATGATTATCATTTCATGGGAAGAGTTGGAAGAAATTATGCTAAGTGAAGTTAGCCAATCACAAAAGGACAAGTACAATATGAGTCCCTGAGGTAAGGATAATCATCATCCTTATAGAAGGAAAACTAGTTATCTCACACTATATGGGTTGAGGTACATGCAGTCGGATGGGGGTCAGACCAAACCCAAGAAGTTATTTGTTATTTGAACACAAAGAAGGGCGAAGGGGGAAATGAGGGAAGGGAGAGAAAGGAAAGGGGGAAAGGGAGAGGGGAGATGGGGGGAAGGGGGAGGGAGAAGTGTGGGAGGGGGAGGGAAACAATGGCAGAAGGGGAGGAGAACACTTACCCACCCAGGGGGAAAGTATTGGTTATGCCTCCACAGAATTGGGAGTGTGCAAGCAGATCCCATCACTGTGCATTAATCCTTGAGGACAATGTAACCACGTGGAGCAATGCATAAAAGGATTGAGCTTCAGGGCCAGACCCAATCAGAGCCAAACTGACTCTCTCTCTAGAAATATGTGCTACAGATGAGAACACTAAACCTATAGGTTTGGAGGAGAGCCTGGCATGCCATACCCACATGGAAGCACACCAAGAAGAAAAAGAGAGGAAGGGTCTAGACCTCCTATGAGTACACCAAATCCCTGCACAGACCTGCTAAGACACAGAGAGGACTGTAGAGCCAACAACACCTAAAGACATAATGTCCCCTCATTGAAGCATACTGCAACAGAGGACAATCATGGGGAGACATGACCCAGAGTTGTCTGAACTAAGGACCCCAAAGTGAGGCAAACCAGGAAAGGAACATAAAGGATCAGCACTGAGAGCAAAGCCAAGACACAGAGCCCCTGAGGAGCCCCACAACTAGAATGCAGGATAGGAGGAGAAGCTCCTAGAATTTCCCCAAGACCAGTGGGGAGAGAGTCATAAAGGTCAGAAGACAGACCTGAAGCTATGCAAGCTTTGGTGTTTTTATTTATTTTTGGTTGTTTGTCTTTGCTAGTTATTATTACCTTTTTCTTTCTCTATTCAATCTTTTTTTTCCTGTTATTGTTGGTTTGCCTATGTATGTAAGATTGACATGGGAAACAAGCTGAAGAAGAAAGCAATGGGACAGACAATTCCAGAGACACTTGGGAGGAGGAGGAGGAAGGGAGCAGTGAGCAAAAGATTCCATAGACTGGGGAATAACTAGGGAATTAAAACCCTGGGGGTTTTGGAGCAACAGCAATCTAGTTGAGAGGAATTATTAAGAGGTGGAATAAGGGTGAGCATGATGGTGTGGCAGGAAAAATGTTAAAGAAAACACAAAAGATCTAGGAAACAAAGTTATGGATAGAGATATGAGCATACATGTGTACATATGTAGTACAAAATTCATAAAGATAGATATATTTGTATAGCAATACACTGAGGTAGTAGACAGATTTGGCCTCTGCTCATGTCCTCCCTCAATTAAAGAACACTTTGTCCTAAAAACCTGGCATTGTGTGATGCTCACCCTCCTAGAACAATTGCTGAAGACAAAATGGCTGCATAAGGAAATGTGGTGAAGAAAGCAGATGGGACCAGGTGATGAAAAGATATAATGTTTCAGGTCTTAAAGGCTTGACGTTAAACAAGTGGCCATCTAGCAGAGAAACAACAAGACCACATGGAAAAAGCAAACCAGCTGGTGGAATCATAAAGTGTCAACAAGATCAGGTAACAGGCATCAGAAGACCCCCAAAAACCAGATAAGCAAAACCCCATAATATTAAAAATGAGGAGAGTCGAAACATAGGACCAAAACTCATCTGTAGAAAATGGGCCATCAACTCAAAGAAGGGTCACAAGGAAGCGATGAGTCAAACTGGGTGCAGCAAAGCACTGATAAACCACACTATTCTTTCAGTCCCTTGAGGCTTTCTCACCTCCCACTATCATGACTCCTGTCCTGCCTTTCACCGCAGGTTATACGGGAGCACGTGCACAGGTACAGACAAGAGATAAAAGCTCATGGCTCATGGAATCCAGGAAAAGGAATGGGAGTAGCAATACCATGAGGGTATGGGGAAGGTGTGGAGAACTGAATGCATTGACAAACACGTAAACACACACACACACACACACACACACACACAAACCAGGGGTATAACAACTGAAACCATGGGGGAAGGGAGACAGCAGTCAGTGTAATATATAAAAACAATAATCATTTATAATTTATCAAGGGGTCAGAAGTGTAGGTGGAGGAAAGGAAAAAAAAGCTGATATTAGGGGCTCAACAGAAAGTAAATGTTTAGAAAGTAATGGTGGCAGCATAAACACAAATATGTTTGATATAGCTGATGTATGGCTTGTTATAAGAGTTGTAAGTATCCCCTATAAAATGATCTTCCAATAAAAAATAAAAAGTTTGTGGATAAAATGGACTTAAAATATAATTTCTTTCTGCTTTTTAAAGTCCCCTTGTACCATATTGTAGCAATTGTGAAGATCATACAGGACCAGGCAGGGTTTCTTTCTGTTATATACAGGGGTGCTATAAGTCAATGCCTCAATGGCACCTAACAGCCATGATATGAAATATTTTCTTGATATAAGTGTCTTTTTTTATACATGCACATTATGCATCCCCACTTTAATGTGTGTGTGTGTATATATATATATATATTTATACACACAGTACATATATAGGCATCACTGGTTAGATATCACTGTTATTGAAATGATGTTAACTCATTGTGACTAATACAGGACAGAACTGCCTCTATGGGGTTCCAAGACTCTAACTCTTTACAGTAATAGAATACCTCATCTTTCTCTAGATATATTGTATGTACATTATATATTAGGGCTTACACAAAGAAAACCAGACTTTTTATCAAAACTATGTATTTAAAGTTTGTTTTTGTTTTTAACAAAGCAACTTTATCTTCTTCAGAGTACTCTCCATTACACTTAATACAATTGTCAAGTCTGCTATTCCATTCTTGGAAACATTTTTAAAATTCATCAGTTTGGATGGCTGAAAACGCTTCCTCTATTTTTCTTCACTTCTTGTTCATCTTCAAATCACTAGTCATTCATGTCCTTCTGTATTCATGAGATAAAAAGAAGTTGCACGGAGTGAGGTCAGGTGGGTAAGGTGCATGGAGTAACAGAGGCATGCTGGTTTTTCCCAAAACTGTTGCACTGAAATGATTGCATTAGCAGATACATTGATGTGCTGGTAAAATCAGTCTGCCACTTTCCACAACCTAGGCCTTTTTTGTCACACACTCTTATGCTATATTTTCTAAATAGAAGATTTGATTAACCATCTGCCTGGTGGAAGGAACTCCAAATGCACTACAAGTTAACATTTTTATCCATTTGAGAAGTTAAGTGATGTCCAAAATGAGGTTTGTCATAAATAAACATTTCATCTTTTTTGCAATGAGAAAACCACCCATGCATTTGAGTTTTTCCCCATAAACTTCCTGTCCTTGTAATATGGGGTCAATTTTTGCAGCATTTTTTCTGAGCAGGAAACAAAAGTTGACTGCTGTGGCAGTCAAGTACTTGATGTCAATTTCATGATTGGAAGTGTAGGGGTGGAGTCTAGCCTATCAATCTGGAGATAGCCAATGAGACCTCTGTGTGGGCATGGCTTTCTCCTGAGAATTCTGGGAAGTTTCACGGTATTTCCCAATTGGAGGAGAGACTTGACTTAGTCTCTTGGAGTGGATCTAGCAACAAGACAAGATGGTGGCATGCTGATGGACCCTGGGCCCTGGAAATGAGGAGCCATGGGAGACCCCTGCCAGCACTGGTATGCTTTTACTGCCTCTGGATACACACAACACTGTGCACCCACTGGTCTGTGATTGCCCTGGTGCCATTGCACATGCTTCATGAGTTGGCAGGAGATTTCATAGACTGGTATCAGAAATATGGGCTAATACCGGACTTATGACTTGGGACTGGACTGGATTGGGATGCTTTCTCAATGTTCCATTCCTCTTGTATTTAAACCATTCCCTTATATCCATATGCGTGTTTATGAATTTGTCTCTCTAGCTTACCCAGACTAACACAACTGTTTCATGCTATTCTCTTAAATTAGCTATCACAAAAAATGAGGTTCAAGCAAACTGCTTTTATGAGAAATTTGCTGTGATCAGAAAGAAACTTCCCAGGTGATGACACTGGGTACACTAACTCAGAACAAGTTGCTCGATGCTCAGCTAGCAGAAAAAGATGTGCGCTATGACTTCCTCAATGCAAGAACACTTTGTTCTACTAAATTGGCATCCCACGATGCTGACCTTCCTTACCCAATTGCTGAAGACAAATGTGTGCATGAGTAAATGTGGTGAAGAAAACTGATGGTGCCCAGCTAGCAAAAGATATAGTGTCTGGAGTCTTTAAAGCTTGAAGATAAACAAGTGTCCATGTAGCTCAGAAGCAACAAAGCCCACATAGAAGAAGCACACAAGCTTGTGTGACCATGAGGGGCAAAGGGACCAGGAATCAGACATCAAAGACCATAAAATGATATCATTGTGTGTCCACCTTCCCTTTTAAAATTGCTAAAGAAAAATGTATGCATAAGCAAAGGTGGTGAAGAAAGCTGTTGGTGTCTGGTTATCAAAGGATATAGCATTTGGGGACTTAAAAGCTTGAAGATAAACAAGCAGCCATCTTGCTCAGAAGCAACAAAGTCCACATGGAAGAATCGCATCACTCTGTGTGATAAGGGACCAGGTATCAGGAATCAAGGAACTAAAAGTTTTATTAGTGTAAGTGAAGGGGAGTACAGGTTGGGGACCCAAAGTGCTTCTGTAGGTAATGAACTTTTCCTTACAGAGGGGTCACAGGGAGGAGATAGTTAGGGTGTAGTATAGCAATGATGAAACATACAACATTCCTCTAGTTTTTCAATGCTTCCTCCTTCCCACTGTCACAATCCCAGTTCTCCCTTACAAATCTGGCTAGACCAGAGGGTATACACTGGCACAGATAGGAGCCCGAAACATAGGGAATCCAGGACAGATGATCCCTTCAAAGCCAGTGATGGGAGTGACAATACCCAGAGGTTGGCGGGGAGGTGCTGTGGAAAGGGGGAACCAATTATAAAGATCTACATATAACCTCCCCCAAGGGCTTATGGACATTGAGGAGGTGGGTGAAGGAAGACATTGGAGAGTGGACAGTATGAGAGTGTAATAATAATTTATAAATTATCAGGGGGTTATGCATGAGGGGGTTGAAGGGAGTGAGGGGGAAAATGAGAAGCCAATGCCAATAGAATCTAAGCCTTATATAAAAAACAAATGCTACAAGAACGATGAAGGCAGTGGATGTAGAGATGTGCTTGAAGCACAGGGGACCTATGTATGGATTGATAAGAGTTATACGAGGCCCCAAGAAAATGATTTTTCAAAAAATGTGCACTATGAAAGCTCCTCCCAACAGAGCTCTTTTCCTGTTTTGAGGTGGGTATCCCGACACATACGTATATCACTGGTTGTGTTTCTCCAGTCCTCAACTACCTATCTAAAAGCTTGTAATTTGAACCTATGCACAGGCACCTTACAAATAAACTGTGGTGATCTGCTTCTCAAATATCAGTCTTCAAAATGCAGTGGAGCTGCTGTAGTCTGCAAACCTAAACTGCAGAGTTGGCATCGATACTGCAAGCAATAGTAGTTTTTGGTATACCGTTGTTATACCATTTAAATCCCACATTTAAAATAGGACCAGGCATTGATTTTATGATTTTCCATTACTAATTTCTAGAACTTCCTTTGGATTATATCATGCAGCTTCTCCTTGCTTTCTGTACTTAACAACTTCAAGAAACTCTCCTCATAAAATGTTACTGAACAGTTTATATCTGGTTCTGTGTCAACATGGATGTAATAGATGTCAAAAGAGCCTCTGATACTCACTCTTAATGGTAAAGTAGCTAAGGCAAGTGGGTGAGGGGAGAAGACATTGGACAGTATACAATGTGACGAAATAGTAATAATTTATAAATTAACAAGGGTCCATGAAGGAGGAGGGGAGTGGGGAGGGAGTGGAAAAGGGAGGAGCTAATACCAAGGGCTTAAGTAGAAAGAAAATGTTTTGAGGAGGGATGATGGCAACAAATGTACAAATGTGCTTTGCATACAATGAATGTATGTACAGGTTGTGATAAGAGTTGTATGAGCCCCAATAAAATGATTTAATAAAATAAAAGCTAAATAGAACTGAAAGAGTACCTCAAGAAGACAAAGTTAGACATTTTGATGGTCAAAATTTACTCACCTCCTCTCTCCTTACCTCATCCATCTCAGTTGCTTCCTGATTCATTCATCTTATACTTTTTCTTGTGTGTGCCAGCAATACACTCACTTCAAATAAAGTCACATCTGTTTTAGCCACAGACCAAGTCTTTATTCCACTGTTGGATGACCTTCAGCAAAATTATATTTACATGTGCTATCAATGATATTGTTGTACATTTAAATATTCTATTTGGTCACCTTTCTTTGGAATGTGTACAAATATGGATATACTTCAGTCAATTGGCCAAGTGGCTGTTTTCCAAATTTCTTGGCATGGATGAATGAGTGCTTCCCATACTTTATCAGCATGCTGAAACTTTTCAATTGGTATTCCATCAGTTCTTGGAGTCAGTACCTTGAGTCAAGCTTAAACTTTTTCCTTAAAGATGATTAGTTCTTGCTCTTTTACTACCTGTTTATAAGGTTAAATGTTGGCTTTCCTTCTTTCTTTCTTTTTTTTTTTTTTTGGTAATCTGTGTATCCTTTTCATCTTCTGTTGATACTTATTTAATCAGTCCAATATTTTGTCTGTAGAATCTTTCAGTATTTCGACTCAAGGCTTTCAGGTTCAGACATGCCAAGTGTGTTATACCATTTTGGCTTTCTAGCTTGAAGTTTTGTACATTTCATTATATTTTTTATTAAGCCGTTTTATTGGGGGCTCTTAGAACTCTTTTCACAAGCTGTACATGCATTCATTGTATGCAAAGCACATTTGTACATTTGTTGCCATCATCTCTCTCAAAATATTTTCTTTCTACTTAAGTCCTTCCTTCCCTACTGCCTCCCTGCTCCCCACTCTCTCATGGGCCCTTGATAATTTGTAAATTATTCTTATTTCGTCACATTGTATACTGTCCAATATCTCCCCTTGCCCAGTTGCCTTAGCTACTCTATTATTAAGAGTGAGAATCAGAGCCTCTTTTGACATCCATGCTGATCTTTTCTTTTTATTTCTTTAACTTTTTATTGGCCCTTGCCTCAGGTATGACATTCTTTATTTTAACTTCTTATTAATTGAGAATTGATGTACATCATTCCGTAGTTCAATCTCCTCAAACAGTATTGTACAAATGCTACCATATCAGTTTCCAAACACTCTTTATTCTTCCTGGACCCTTGACATCATTGACAGTGCAAAATAATTTAACTGTGTGGACTATAACAAACTATGGACAGCCTTGAAAAGAATGGGAATTCCAGAACACTTAATGTTGCTCATGTGGAACCCGTACAAGAGTCAAGTGGAAATTGTGCAAATAGAACAGGAAATACTGTATGGTTTAAATTAGGAAAGTTTTTTTGTCTCAGTGTTGAATCATCTCACTGGAGTTATTCAAGCTATAGGTGGAGCAAATCCTCAGAGAAGCTGGATTATACGAAGAAGAATGAAGCATATGGATTCGAGGAAAGTTTATTAACTTCTGATATGAAGATGACACAACCTTGCTTCCTGAAAGTACTTGAAGTACATGCTGATGAAGGTTAAGGATTACAACCTTCAGAATGGATTATAATTCAATGTAAGGGGAAAAGCCTCACAATTAAACTAATAGATAACATCATAACAAACAGAAAAAAGGTTGAAGTCAACGATTTTGTCTCCCTTGGATACACAATCAGTGCTCATGGAACCAGCAGAAAAGAGACCAAACAATGCCTTGCATTGGAAAAATGTACTACCTAACACCTCTTCAAAGTTGAAAAGGATGTTACTTTGGGGATTGAGGTGCACCTGACCCAAGCCATAGCATTTTCAATCACCTCAAATGCATGCAAAAGTTGTATACTGAATAAGGAAAACCCAAGAGTAGTCAATACATTTTAAGAAGGATGCTGGTCAACAATTATGAAAGTACCAAGAACTGCCAACAACCAAAATCTGTCTGGGAAGAAATACAGGCAGAATGATCCTTAGAAGCAAAAATGAGGTGGCTTTGTCGTATGTGTTTTGGTCCTATGATCAGGAGAGATCTTTCCATGGAGAAGGATATCATAGGAGCAACAGAAAGGAAGAAGACTCTACACGAGATGAACTGACACGGGGGCTGCGACAACGGGCTAAAACCTAAGAACCATTTTGAAGATAACACAAGACTGGGCAGTGCTTTTTACTGTTTTACACTGATGGCTGTGAGGCAAAACTTGTCAAATGGACCCTGACAACAACAAAGTCTTCATTCTTTCTCCCTCAAATAGAGGTCTCCCTTACCTCTATTATGCTACTTAAATAGATTTTACTATTTATCATTCTGAGAGAACAGTCAAGTCTTAAAATATCGCTTCCACTCCCATCATTCACCATGTAATTTTATACTATCTGATCTTGCACTGTTTTTCCAAAGAACTATTGAGAAAGTTGGCAATTATTTCTCTGTGAAAGTCCAATATTCTATTTCAGTCCTGTTATTCTTTGGCTTCTCTGAGTTATTTTTCTCTGTAGACTAGCCTTGCCTCCTCAGGATTATCTTTGATTCTATGGAATTTCTCTCATTTTGTTTTTTCTACAGTCAGTTCCATCTGACTCCTAGGATTCTTTAAGAACACCATAAAGCCAAGAATAAAAATATCTTACTTTTTAACATCCAGTCCTGTTAAAGAGGCTAGTACTTTTGGCAGTGTGCTGAGAAGCATTTTTTTTTTGCACAAGCTCTGTGCCAGTCTTTTGTCTTCTTGATTCATATGCATATAAACTCCAAATGTATATTTCCAGCTCAAACCAGAGACAACAACAAAGGGCCCTTCAGAAATCAATATTTTTTTTAATTTAGTCACTCCCCAAGATGTTATCTCTATGGTGTTTTGTAAGCATAAATGTTGGGTAGTAAGTTGTAATACTTCAGTCTTAAGCTACTCAAGGTAGGGTTCACTTGTATTACACTAACTCTCTATATTTTTGTAATGATTTAGTAACGGTGATGCTGGTTAGTTTACTGCTTCTTCACCCTGACTTCTTTGATACAACAATAGATGAGTGGCCATTTTACTTGGTCATCATAGTTTCTCACCAAGGATTTGGTCTCTTGAGATAGTAGAACACATGTGAAACCAGTCAGAAAGAATCAGTGCTCCTCTATCAGTGTGTGAATCAGCGGCCACAAGTTTGCATTTTGGAAATAGTTTTGGCAAATGTGGGATTTATCTTGAGCTGTTGGGACTGTTATCTCTGAGTGGAAAGAAAGAGTCATCGGAGGGTGAGGTGGAGCAGAATGAAATCCGCGGAGAGGCAGCAATTAGACTAACAGCGGCATGGGAAAGGTTAGAAACAAATATTCTGCTGAACCTGACCTATGTCTTACTGCCAGAAAATTTCTGGGAAACCACATGAGCCATTTCACAGATAAGAGGTCCAGAGAAGTGGCTATGTAGTCAATTCCACAAGTAAGTCAACAGCAGAACCACAGCAAGACTTCATGTCTGACACCCAGTGCCTTTGCGTCTCCACAGTCCCTCAGAATACTTCCTTACACTGTGGTCATCACTGCTGGGTCCTTCTGACACCGAGGAATCTTCAAAAGCCCCATTAACTAATGACTTAGCAGTACTTTCCTACACTAGCCAGGCATAAAGACGGGGGTTTCTAGTCTCGTGAAAAGCTCCCCTCTTGGAGACTCATGAGGCCAGTTCTCCCCAGTTGTACAGCATTGTTATGAGTCGGCATCTGTGTGGTGGTATTGAAGGAGAGTTCATGGAAATTCAAAGGAAAACAAGTCCCCAGGAGTGGCAATGTGGTGCTTACCTGGGTGTCTTGTTCACCCACATTCCTCACACCATGGCACATCCCTGACATACCTTGGTGACTCGGCCATTTCTCTAACCTTATGACTCCTTGCCTTATCCCTTGGCCCCTGTACTTTAGTCCACTTCCAGGACCACGTCCAAACGTTGCCATCATCAGGACTGGTCTCTATGTAAACTGGGACACTTGGCGTTCTAGTTTATCCATCGATCACACTCTGTTCTGTGACATTTCCAACCCCATTATATTCCCCTGCTCTCCAAAACGTCTCTTGATTTTACCTAGGCTTGGACCTGTGGCCAGTAATGTCAACCGCAACCTTGCTACTTTGTTGAAGCCCCTCACCTTGGTGATATCCCTGCCTTTAACCACCCTGCCACCAGGGCAAATGTCTTCTTGAGCACTTTTGTTGAGACACTTTCAAATCCAATGGTGATGGCCACAGTGCTGTTCCGTCTTTCATGAATTTAGAGGAGACATACAGTCAGAAATCTGAAGCCTCCTATATAGGCAGTTGCTCCTAACCCTGTATGGGATGGCATGGAGAAAACATGAACAATTGTTCCATTTATTATCGTGCCTTGTTCATAGCCTACTTATTGCACTAGGGACATGGCAGAGTGTCGACATCTGTACTTTCCTGAATTATTATTTTTTAAGCAAATGGCTGATGGCTTCTGTGCCAGACTGGGCTGGCTCCCATCAATGGGGCCTTTTTGAAAAGTTATTTTACCCTGTGTCAGAAATAATTTCATATCACTTATTATTTTTCCTCACTGCATCTAACTAAATATGCACCTGAGAGTTTACAAACTAATGCATGCATGCTCATAATATGGGGAGCAGTCACAAGGGACCTTAGAGAGACTTACCAATTTTCTATCTTAACTTACACCCAAAGTGGCAACAATGGTATCTTTGGACTTAAATGGGACTTACTAGACAACTCCAACACTTTTGGGGAGAGGGTGGTTAGGGAATTTGTGTATATGTTTATTCTTTGATTGATAGCAATAAGCTTAAAAACCTTTGGGGACAGTTGTACCAAGTTTAAGAAGACTTGATGATGAATATTGAGTATTTTTTAAAGATTTTGAACAAGAATAAGCAGCCCCCTTTCTGGATTTCCAGTCACTTTTTCCAGGCGGTGTAGCTGAGGCCTGCACGCCTCTGAACACAAGATCCCAGAACAATAAATGCAGAAAATTAAAGGCGGCTCCAGTGATTTGGGACCGAGAGCAAAGTCTTATCTTTATTAACGCATTGAGGGAAAAATGTCTCACTTCTACTGCATTATTTTCTTAGGATAGAGGCAATCACAGCCCTGAACAAAAACACACCAAAAATAAAAATCGCAAGCCCTTGGTAGTCAGGCTCAAGCTCCCTTTGTGTTTGCTAAAGAGTCATGGTTTGGCACGGCCCAGCTCACCAACTTCCGGAATCGAGTCTAGATGAACGAGCAGCCCCCTCCCTGAGTTCTCACGCTGCGCCTCTTTGTTCACTCTGACATTTTCCTGGCTTCCACTGAAGTTTTGACACATAAATCCCTCTTGTCAAGTGCTAGTGTAAAACAAGCGTCCAAGTGTCAGTAAAGGGCCCAGTCACCTGGGGACTAGAGAAGAGCCCAAGGAAGACCTCCGTTGCAGCTTTCATCTGCCTCCAGGCATCTGCAAGTAATCTGAAACCAGTTCCCAACCAGGCTAGGTTACTGGGCCTCATCACACATGCACAGCCCAAAGAAAGGGCCATAGTCATCAAAACTTAACTCTGTAATGAGTAGATAAAACTGTCTGTTTTCAAAACCTTCCTCAGACCAATTCATTAGCATTCTGTCAGCTTTATTTTATTATTATTTTTTTTTGCTATTGTTAGGTTACAAAATCCCAGTAAGCAGCTCCAGCCCATAAAGATATCCCATTGCCAAAAACACCCAGCCACTTGGCCTGCCCTCTCCAGACCCTGATGTGACTTCTGTGACCCTTCTGGAGTGTGACACATCCTCTTGGCTTAAGGATGAAGCAGAGGTGCAAAGTTGTGATGTGGAAAATACCTACCAGCATGCAGTGCCTTCTGGGTCTGGCCAAACCCACAGAATATTTGTGATAACTTTTTTTCAGCAGACTTATGGGAATTTTCTTGTGGCGATTTTGATGTGCTTTGCCAGAATGGTACGAAATTTGTGCAAAACAAGAGATGATCAAAGAATAAAGGAAATTGGGAGAGTGATGACCAGGAGATTTCAGACTGGTAACCTTGTCTTCAATCAGTTTCTTCTTCTACATACTAGCTACCCCCCAGAGAAGACCACTATTCAATGCAACCATCGCCGTGTAAACTGCTCACCCAAGGTTAATTATTATTATTTTAGCAAGAAGAGAAAAAAAATCCCGCGATCAAATTCAAGGTGGTTTTGCTGGGGATCTAATGAAGCTTTAGCGTTAGGAATTCTCATTTGCCTTTGCCCTTGCACAGAAGCAAGGAGCCCTGCTACCACTGCGGGTGAGGCATTGGGCTGCTACCTGCCCAGATGGCAGTTCTGCCCCACCAGCTAGAGAAAGGTGAGACTCTCAGCTTTGATCAAGATTTATAGCAGGGGTCGGGAACAGGTGGCCTTTAGGCCAAACACTCCCAAGGTCATGAAGTCATCAATACCAGCTAGCCTCATACGCCTTATTAAAGAGATGCAGTCCCAGGCATTGCATTGAAACCAAATAATAAAAAAGGAAGGAAGAAACCAAACATGGTGCCATCACCCTGGTGGTAGAGGGAGTTATGAGTTGGCTGCAAACCAGAAGGTGAGTGGTTAGAAGCCAGCAGGTGCTCCTCAGGGGGAATGATGAGACGCTCTACGGCTGTGAAAAGCGCACTTCTCAGAAAGGCACAGGCAGTTGTGCTCTGCCCCACAGGGTTGTTTGTGAGACCTTGAGTCATCACATGAAGGGGTGGTCAATTATGTAAATGTTTGACCAAATATAGAAGGTTGCTTTTTAAGTCCATAAATTTCTATGACCCCCCCCCCAAAATCATATTATAAATATCTAAACGGCCATTGCCAGTGAAACTTTCCCCACTCCTGACCCACAGTCTCTGGTTCCCTAAGATAAGAGTCAAAAAATCTACTCAATAGCAGTGACTTTGGTTTGGCTTTCACACAGAAGAAGCTCTGACAGGGTGGTAACAGAACAATACAATAAGAACCAGTTTTTTGAATGCCATTAGTGCAGAGAGAATTCATGATCCACTTTTGCACATTAGAATTTGAAGTCACACAAAATGTTACATAAAGAAATCTTGTAGCTTTTCGCCAAATTTGACAGTAACCTCAAAAGTTAAAAGTTGAGCACTAATGAGTTTTGAAACTGAAAAAAGTACCAAACCATAATAAAAGTCAATTCTGATCATTAATACTAGAGGAAATATTAAATGATGGAAAACCCAGGAACTAATGCTATATCCAATTTCCCCTCTTAATTGTCTATGCCCCATTCAACACTCACCAGTAAAAACTCATCCTCTGGGACCTTGATCTGGGATAGGGGATAGACCATTCATATTTTACACCAATTATGTACAAGCCAGTTAAGGAGTTGTCCACTTTTTCATTGTCCACTTGTATGTTAAAGTAGAGCTGTGCTACATAGGTTTTTCCATAGTTTACTTTTCAAAAGTTGGTTGCCAGGCCTCTTTTCTGAGTCACCTCTATGTGAACTTGGACCCCCAAACTTTTGCTAGCATGTAGCACATTAATAATTTTTACCAACTTAATACCCCTTCGACCGATATTGTGTTAATTCTGGCTTAAATAAACCCTGTAGGAGAGAGTAAAACTTCCCCCGTTGGTTTCAAGCCTGTAGTCTTCACAGAAATAGACTGCCAATTTTTTTGTCACTTAGAATGCCTGGTGGGGCATGAATGCTGAGCTTTTTGGCTAGCAGTGCTCTCAACCAGTGATGCCACCAGGACGTCTTAACTAAGCACACTTCTTAACTAAACACGAGGCGATAATGATTCAGTGCTGGTGAACATTTGGTCTTCAGGCCATATAAGGCCGGAGAAATCATCAACACCAGCTAACATCACACACCTCACCAAAGAGAAGCATGTCCAGCCATCATATTAGGGAGTGAGGTAATTACATGTTTGACCAGTATGGCATGTGAATGATGCTATAAATATACAAATGGCCCTTGGCAGGAAGAAGGTTCACTCCTGATAATTATCCATATAAAAACATTTCATTGTGAGTTTTCAAAAATTCTGAAGAAGTGCTGCTAGAAGGAGGAGAAGAAGGAGGAGAAGCAGGAGAAATAGGAGAATAAATAAGGGGGAGGAGGAGAGGAAGAGGAAAAAGAAGCAGCAGCAGAGCAGCCCACCTATTGATTGATACAGGAAGCAGAGGAGGATGGAAGGAATGAACAAAATCTTTACCAAAAATTATTGATGTTCAATTATTTCAAGAGGTAATTTGTGATCAAATATCAATGGTATTGAAATAAGTCCAAGCTGCACTGGAAGCATTGACCAAAAAAGACTCCAGGAATTGACAGAATACAAATTGACCCCTTTTAACAAACTGATACAAACCTGGAGGAATTTATTCATCTATGCCAAGAAATTTGAAAGACAATTCTTGATGTCAGCCAGAAATATATATATATATATATATATATATATATATATATATATATATATATATATATTCTCCAAAGAAAGATGATGCCGTAGAATGATGAAATTGTTTAACATTAACATTAGTAACATGTGCAAGTAAAATTTTGTGGTAGATTGTTCAAAACGATTGTCAAGATATGTTGACAGGAAGCTACCAGAAATTCAAGAGTCCAATGAAGCTATAGAGGTTGCATTGCTGACATCAGAAGGATCTTTCTTGAAAGAAGACAATACCATAAAGGTATTTGCTTGTGCTTAATGACCTATGGAAAGGCATTCAACTCTATGGGTTATAACAAACTATGGATAGCCTTGAGAAGCTTGGGAATTCCAGAATATGTAATTGTGCTTATACAAGAAAGTTTATATAGACTATTAGGCAGTCATCTACATTGAACAAAGGGATACTGGGCAATTTAGAACCAAGAAAGGGTGTGTTGGGTAGCATGCTGAGTAAGTAATCCAAGAAGCTAGACTACATGAAGAATATGGCACCATTAATAACCTCATTATGTAGGCTCATGATATAGATGACATACTGTTGATTGCTGAAATCAGAAAACCTGAAGCCCTTACTGATGAAGACCAGAAACTATAGCTTAATGTAAAACCCACAACGACAAAATGCCTTGCAAATGGACCAATAAGCAGCATCACGATAAATTAAGAAAAGTTAGAAGTTGTCAAGGATTTCAATTTACTTGAATCCACAGTCAGTGTTCATGAGAGTGGCAGTTAAGAAATCAAATAATGGATTGCATTGGGCACCTCTACCGCAAAGACCTCTTTAAATATTAAAGAAAAAAGAGACCACTTTGAAGAGAAGAACCCTGATGCAAGCTATTTGAATGGACTCATTTGCATGCAAAAGCTGGACAATGAATAAGGAAGAGGCAAGAAAAACTGATACATTTGAATCATGATGTGGAAGAATATTGAATATACCATTGGCTCCCCAAAGAAAGAGAGAACTGTGTTTGAAGACCTACAGCTGGAGTGCTCCTTAGAAGCAAAGATGGTACATTTCATGTACTTTCAGTCTCAGAAAGGACCAGGTCCTTAAAAAGAACAAGGGGAAAAGAGAGACTCGAAACAAAAGATGGAATGATATAGTGGTCGCACAATGAACTTGACCATAACAATTGTCAGGATGGCACAGGACCAGGATGGCACGTTCTGTTGTCTATAGGGATGTTGTGAGTCAGAAAGGAGCCCTACGTGGATAAGGGGCTACTAAACTCAAAACCACCAGGCACTCCTCAGGAAAAAGATGACACTTTCTAGTCTATAAAGATTTATAGTAAAATAAAAATATGCAGCCTTAGAAATTCACAGGGGCAATTCTACTTTGTCCTATAGCATCCCTGTGAGTCAGAATTTTCTTGAAACCATGAAACAGAACCAAACGGGCAGCACCTGAGCACACTAGTACTAGTCTTTGGGTGACAGGGAGGCTAGCAATCCCTAAAAGGAAGAAGAAAAGTCAGATGGAGTGAGGGGGAAGGAGAACAAGGTTGGGGGTGTTGATGGGTGACTGTTTTGAAGTGTAGAATGCAGAGTTAATGTCTATAATGTCAAACCTCCCTCCTAATTCACAATAAAAAATGAATTTAAGAAAAACAAAACAGAACAATAATAGTTCAGCCCTCAGACACATTGGGACAGGTGGTACTTTATCTACAAATAAAGTTTATGTAGTTTATGTACCCTAGTTTTTAGTCAATTATCTTATCACTGCTGAGTAAAATATGAACAGCTTTTTCTCCTGGCCTGATAGATAATAGCTGCCTGCTTTTTTTCTAAAGCAATCATGTCAAAAACTATTTCTGAGCTGTTTGGAAAATATTGTCACCCTGAGAAAAAACCTTTGGACTTTAGTTTGCAAAATTTAATAGGAGAGCTCAAAGATCGTCTCTACTGTCTGCATGCACATAGAATGAAAAGCAACCTCTGGAGAGTTTCTAAAATGAACTTTTCTGGTACAACAACATAGTTCTCAGCTGCTAAAGGAAAGGTGAGCAACTGAATTTGAGCTTGACATTGGACCTGCTGACATTGGATTCACCTTCTGCATCTACCATGAGCTGTGCTCTTCCTCCTCTATCCTCTTGCTTCCTGTTTCATCATTCCTGGCAGCTACCAGTGTCAGGAAAAGCTTCCAGCTTAACAAATCTGACCCATAGACTTGAACCAGATGGGACTTAAGCATTTCTACAACTATGTGGGCCTCTTCCTTGATATAAATGTCTATCTATCTATCATCTATCTATCTATCTATCTATCTATCTATCTATCTATCTATCTATCTACCTACCTACCTATCTATCTATCTATCTATCTATCTATCATCATCTACCTAGCCATCATCTGTCACAGGTTTTACTTCTCTAGGAACCCAGACTAACACAACAAGTAATGTTGATGATTTATTTATGATTTTTATGCCTTATCCTAAGATATACTTTCTCATCTAGTCACTTGCACATCTCCTTTGTATTCTTTACAAATCTCACTTCAATTTTCCTTCATCTGTAAAACCTCCAACTACTGTCAAAGTCAATGGAAATTCCGGACTTTCATGTTCAAGGATGGAGCATCCATTTAGCAATTTCCCATGGCTGTTTATTTTTACTGCAAGAGTCTGCTGGTCAACATCCATCGTAGGCCTGTTTTGACCGTTATGCAGAACAGCCCAAGTGATCTCTGGAAATGGAACACCCAGCTAGGCTGATCTGAGCTACTAAAGGCTCTCTGCACATTTTGACCCTGTTTGGTACCAGAATCTGTCTCTCACAGGTTCTCTTCTAGCCTACCCCTCTTCAATTTTTTGAATGCTCCATATTACACTTAATGCCATAGTTTTTGCACATGCTCTTCCTTCATGTTTATTACTCAGATTTATGGTCTGGATTGAGTTTCTTACAAATTTATATTGAAATCCTAAGTTCTGGTACCTGGGAAGGAGGCTTTGTTTGGAAATAGGGTCTTTCTATGAAAAGGACTTTTCATTTCTTATATTATTGATATCAGCACCAGTCGTGTTCTGAATCATAATGAACATTCCCTAAATCCTTCACCATCTCAAAGATAACCATCTCTTTTAGAATCATCCTCTCTTCTTCCCTGAACTACTTCTTTACTGAGCCTAATGTCCTTTCCTGGGGGCTGGAAAATTCATGTGCTAAATAAGACCTCACTATGAAGCTTCTTAAAATCAATTATTGTATTACGGATTTTCTTGCACTTCCAGTACCTATTTGGGTATTTCTATTTGTCCATTTATATACAAATAACCTCTTTAAGAACTTAAACCCCAAGAACTTAAGGATTGTTGTCTGGTCCTCTTGTGCCTCCTGACTTTCTGAAACATTCTCTACTTTTGGTGCTGTTTCTAGACCACCTGCACTATGGAATTGATATATCTAAGAGGTCTTGTTTACTGGAGATCATGCAGCGTCAGTGAAGAAAGGGCCAGTGGCTCTGTCAGCTAGGTTTGGGCTCAAAAGTAGAACTGCTGACCAGAGCTTCCAAGGCTGTGAATTTGTGTTGTAGTGCAGAGTTTATATTTCTCCCATGGAGAGGCTGGCATGTTGAAACTTCAGGCTTTGCTATTAGCAGGCCACTGATAAATCTATTGTGCCACTAGAGCCCACTAAGGTGACTCTGACTTGACGGTAGTACATTTTGTGTTTGAATAGCTCTACTTATGAGCCCTAGAAGCGTTGTGTGTTATATACTGGGTCGCTAACCATGAAATTGGAGATTTCAAATTCCCTATCCCATTTGTTCCACTAGAGAAATACCAGACTGTCTGATCCCTTAAGAATTGGGTCATAGAAACCTTGTTAAGGTCACTATATGAGTGGGAATCAACTCCATGGTGGTGGGTTCAGATGTTCAGGAATGGAGGAGGGATATTTTTATATGAATGTGGTTATACCTGTGTAGGATGTATGCTAAACTTAATCACTTCTGCATCTCAGAAACCCTAGCGTAAACACCAGAAGAGATGCAGAGATACAGCTAGGAGCATGATGCCAGAAGGCTAAAGACTGCTGAACCCTCGACACTGGAAAAGGCAAGGAGGCGCTCCCCATACAGCCATACCCTGAATCTGGATTCTAGTCCCTGGACTCTGAAAAAAGTAATGCCTGCCCTCTATGATCACCCATTCATGATATTTGTGTTATGACAGCACTAGGAAACCCAGAAAAGTATGCCTTAACATATAAAATATACAAATGTAAAATTGTGAGAAGATCTTTGTCACTTTATATTTGGCAAAAAAATATCTTATATGGGAGTAAAACCATTTTTTATTTTACTTTTTAATAATTAATTGAACTTCATTGAAAACTTAGTCTTCAAATATGAAATGTTAAGAAAATAAAACATAAGCCATGTACTTGGAGAAAATATTTACAAATATGTACTTTATATCAGATTGGTATCCAGAACAGATGACAAATACTTAAAACCCAATGGGGAACCAAATAATCCATTTTTTAAAAAAGGCAAATTCTTCACCCAATAGTGTGCATTGAAAAGCACAGAAATATATTAAAATGTCACTGGTCTTTAGAGATAAGCAAAGTAAACCATGAGATACAGACAGGGGTAATCAAAAGAACAGACAGTAACAAGGGCTGGTGAGGAAATGAGTAGCTAGAATACTCCTGCGCTGCGGATAGAAATGCAAACGGATGCAGTTATTTTAGGAAGCTCTTTTGGCAGTTTCTTTATCCTAAGACTGAAAACCAGTAGTGCCACCTAAACAGAAGTTTATAGTGGCTTTATTCAAAATCACACCAAATTGGAGGCAACACAAATGTCCACATGTTTAGATTGAAAAGGTGCAACTGCAAGGCTCTACATATAACATCCCACCAGGAGGACAGACATGGGAGGAGTGGGTGAGGGGAGACATCAGGCAGTATAAGTTATGACAAAGCAACAATAATGTATAAAGTGTTGAGGGTTGGTGGGGGAGTGGGGAGCAAGGATGGAGGGGAAATGATGAGAAGCTGATGTCTAGGGCTCAAGAGAAAAAGTGGAAGTTTGGAGAATGATGAGAGCAGCAGGTATGCAAAGAAGCATGACACAATATATGTATTTATGTATTGTGAAAAATGATGCATGAGCCCCCAATAACAAACAAACAAAACAAAATATAGAATACAGAGGTGCAGTGTGTTAGTAAATGGAATACTTGTCATCTATGAAAAGAATCATCTTCTCATGAGTGCAGCACCTCGGGTTAAGTTGTACTTCACTAATGCACTAGGCTGAGTGAAAGAAATCCAACTGAGAGAGATGTCATCGACTTGACATTCTGAAGAAGGGTAAGTTCTAAAGACATAAGACTGTCAGTGGTTGTCAGGAACTAGATGAGGAGAAGGGCACTGAATGGAAAGGGAACAGGGAAACTGCTGGTGTCGTCAAAATGGATGTATATCTTCTTTGTAGTGTGGCCACGTGACTGGTGACTTGGCAGAACTCATAGAGTTAGACAAAGAATGAAGTCTGCCTTGGAGTCCTGGAGGCACAACAGTCACACATTCTGCAGTTAAATGGAAAGTTTGCAGTTTGAGCTCAACCAAAGAGAATGAAGACCCATATCCCCACAAATGTTGATGGGGCGGGGGGCTATATTCAAAATAATGACACACTGGAAGCAACATGATCTGACAAATGCTCCCATAAAGCTTAAAGGAAAGAAAATCCTGCGAGGCGATTCTGCGAAGGAATATGGGGTTGCAAGGGGTTGAGCTTTTAGGTGAAACCTAAAAACAGACTATACATCACGCTTAAAATGATAAATATAACTCAGCAAAGAAACTAATTGAAGCATGCTTTACCACAATTTATATTCTAAGCAGGCATATGTTCTAATGACCATGAGAACTAGACAAGGGATCTCAAACTTTAAATTTTATTCAGTGTTGTTGATTGAATTGTGGCTTCCAAAAATAGGGTTTGCAATCAGAGTTTCGAACTATTTCTTCCTGGTTTGTTCATGACCAACAAAGCTAAATCAGAATGGATTTAATTTAATTCACCTGAATTTGTGTAATGTAGATAACCTGAAAGAATGGCCTACCCGAGGGAATCTATAAATCAAAATCCTGCTTGAAACCATTCTTGTTGTGGGGCATCACTGCCTCTGGTGGTCGTGGGCGTTACCCAGTGCTGCTCCTGAGAGCCGCCGCTGGATGTGAACCGCCAAGCCTGCGGGCCGCAGTCCCGCACTCAACCACTTATGCCACCGGGGTTCAGCCAGAAACCATTCTTTTAGAAAGCAAAACAAACAAGGACATTGTCAAATCTCTGGATGAGTGCCCCTCGCAAAATCGGTGGCAAACCGTGCCTCTTTAAATGAATGTTGCTCTCTTTGATCTCCTGAAAGGGTTCATTCCCTCTCTTTTGAGTCTCCCACCCCAGTAATTTTTTCCTATTCATTATCATTCTACTCAACCCAAATGTTTAAAATTCAGGAGTGTTCCCTTTACACTTTATCAACCATGTTTGAATTAACTAACCCCTGTACCCTGGTGGTGCTGTTGGGAAAGGCTGGGAATGTAAAGCACAAGGTAAGCACTTCAAACTCCTGACCCCTTCTGAAGGAGAAAGATGAGGTTCTTTAGCTTTCATGGATGTACAACCACAAACCCTACATAGAATCCTTATGAGTTGGAATGAATTCAATAGCAATGGATATGTGGAATTGGCATTGGATCTTTTTAAAGGTATTAGTGAAGTCATGCAACTAACTATGGGATCCATCCTAAACTTAATTGCTTCTGAGTTACACATTCTGAATCGAGTGCTGTAGCCTCTGGGAAACCTGCAAGAAAGAGTTCAGGAGATTTGCTTTGAAAACTCATGCCATTTTCACTCCATCAAATGGCCCAACAAATGACCATTATTTCCAGTCATTTTTATCTAATCATTAGTGCAGAAAATGTAGTCTCCAGTTCTTTTGCAGTGTTAACAATCACGTGTAAAAATGCTTTCTTTTTCTATTTCACTGCAGGAGGTTGTATTGAGGAGATAGATCAACTGGGCTCCACCTGTGGGTCGCGACCCCTTTGGGGGTTGAACAACCTCTTCAAAGGGGTCACTCAATTCATAACAGTAGCAAAATTACACTTATGAAGAAGTAACAAAAATAATGTCATTGTTGAGGGTTCTCCACAACAGGAAGAACTGTACTAAAGGGTCATGACATTAGGAAGGTTGAGAACCACTGAGCTGAGCTAGATGCTCCTCAAAGAGCACGGTGGGGAAAGACCACAGTTGGACAGCGAGATGAAAACAGCAAGTTCTCTAAGCCCTGAGTATGTTACAGATCCATCCCAATCAAAGACCTCAGTCTGCTCCACTCCACTTGTGAGAGTATGCTTTTAATACTTGACTTTAATGGAATGCAAGCCAGACTTTTGGTTGCTCAATCTTTTTAACCAGGTGCCAAAAATCTGGGCAAATGTATGGAAGCACATTCCTCTTATGAATTGCCACAAAAACTTTGAAGCTTATGCCCAGGAAAAGGAATCTAGGTTGATTATCCTCTCTTCCAAAAGACCATCCCTTTCTTGGTAAAAAAGCATTCTTCCTAATTTATCCAGCTTGGAAGGACACCATGAACTTGGCTTACTAAACCTACTTATTAAAAATCTTTTCTTCGTCTATTTTAAAAATCAGTTTTTAAGAATCCCAAAGATTCTCATACAACAAAACAATTAGCTTTTACAATGATTTTCTTGAAAACCTGTAATGATAACCAAAATGTACTCTATATTGACATTTTAGGCTTTTGTGATTAGTATTTATTCTAAAATGTAACACAATTAAAACTATCCCTTTAGTACTAGATTTCACAATTTAATAAATGAGTTTGCCTTTGTGCCTCTCAACCCATTTGCTGTTCCTCTGACAAATGCTTGCATGAGATGCAGCATGAATGCCAAATTGTATGCTTTAAAAATATAAGTAGGTGGATATTCCTATGAAAATTCATAAAAATAATTTGGTGCATAGAAATTTAAAAACAAGCTGTTGGGCATAAGACCTCATTTTAGTGCTCAGTGCAAAAGTCTTATCTCAATTCAAAACCTTCTTAAGAACTTAAACACTATTGATTTCTTTCTGAATTTAGTGGACATCATCCTAAAAGGGGGGAAGAAGTAATCACTGAGGCTTTCCAGGTAAAGCAAACATAGATTTTAAAATTCTTGTTTGGCATGCAGGGTTGGAATGTAAGACATCCTACATATAAAATTATTGCACAGCAACTGGGAATTTAATCATGGACCCTAGCACTAGAAAAACATGTTTGTTTTTTGATACCTCTGCCAAGTAAATTTCATTATTCCCTCATTAAGGTTTATATAGGGTAGTTACACAGCACTCACCTTCATCCATTGCAGAGAGCATACTGGATGTGTTGTTTATTTTAAGTGTAGCTACAGTTAACCAAACATGCTAAACCACTTAAAGCAGTTTATTGATACTGGCGAAGAACAACAATTTAGAAAAGCAAATGACGCACATTGTATATTGTGGAGTTAGTCTTCCAGGTTTCTCCACAACCACGCCCTCCTCTGCCCTTCACTTTTCCTTCAAACAGCTCTCCCCATTGAAAACATGTCAGACATTTAGAAAGCAGTGTGCAGTCAGGTGTTTTGTTCTGTTTTGTTTTCTTCCCAAATCTATGGTTTGGTTATGTGCCCGTGTTAGTCTGGGTAGAGGAGAGGAACAAATTTCATAGACCCGCATATGGATATAAGGAAAAGGTTTATATACAAGAGGAATGGGACATTGAGAAAACATCCCAGCCCTGTCCAATTCAAAGTCCAATATTAACCCAAATGCCCAAAATCAGTCTATAAAGTCTTCTTCCGACTCACAAAGTCACAGGTCAGTGGGTGCAGAGTCCCGGTGCTGGCAGGGGTCTCCACATGGCTCCTCGCTTCCAGGACTCAGGGTCCATCAACAGCGTTCCGTGGTGGCAGAAGCAACTCATCGCTGGCAGAGGTTTCCGTGTGGCCACCCCAGCTTCAGAAGTCTGGCTCCAGCAGGGTAAAGCCATGTGGTCTCTCCGCCGACTCCTCCAGCTTCTCAGACGCTGCCATCTTGTCTGGTCTGTGATTCATCATCTCTGAGACTAACTCCCAACCACTGGGGAAGATAGCTTCTCATCTTCATGAGAGAAATATTGCAAGATTTCCCAGAAGTCTCAGGAGAAAGCTATGCCCACACAGAGCCCTCATTGGCTACTCAATGGCTATCTCCAGATTAACAGGCTAGACTCCACCCCTACATCTCAATCATGAAATTAACATAAGCACATGACTGCCACAGCGCCAAACACAGAAATTGCACTTTTGAAATTTCACACACTCAAAATGTGTATCAATAATTAATTTTAATAGGCAGAAATCAAGTCAAGACTTCTCAAAAAGGTGCTTTCAGATCACCACATGTTAAAGAGAAATCATGCAGATACCACTCACATATTTGATTTTGACCAAATATTACAATTATTTTTATGTCGGACATAAAAATAAAATTCACCACAGATCAAAAGTAGCCATATCAATAGACTCTGTTCCTTTTTAGTATCATGCTCCTGTTCGGTTCAATCGAGTCAATTCTGGTTCATAAAGATCCAGTGTACCACACTGTTCAGCCCTGTGCCATTCTCAGCAGGGTTCTTATGTTGGAGCCCATCAATGCAGCCACCGTGCCACTCTATCTGGTCGAGGGTCTTCCTCTTTTTTGCTTCTCCACCACCACCATCACTTCACTAAGCATGATGTCCTATTCCACGGACTTGTCTCTCTTGACAGCATGTCCCAAGTATGTGAGAGGAAGTTTCGTCATCCTTACCTCTAAAGGGCACTCTGGCTGTACTTTTTCCAAAATGGATTGTTCGTTCTTTTGGCAGGCCATGATATTTTGAATGTTCTTCACCAGCACCAGGATTCAGATGCTTCAGTTCTCTTTTGGTCTTTCTTATTCAATGTCCAAATTTCTCTTGCATGTGAGGTGAAAATACCATGGTTTGGGGCAGGAATGCCTTCGTCCTTGAAATAACCTCCTTGTTTTTCAACATTTTAAAGAGGTTGTGTGCAGCTAATTTACATAATGTATTGAGCATTTTGAGTTCTTAAGGCATATCATGGGATAACAAGGTAATATATGGTATTGTTGTTTATGTCAGTTGTCTTTGCTATTTCTTTATGGGCCATCAGTTAATATTTAAAATGCAAACTTTCGTAATGAATTTGAATAGTGGCATGTACTACTTTTGTGGCCTTGGACAAATTACTTATCCTACTCCTGCCTCGGTTTTCTTACCTGTAAATTAATGATAATAATAGCTCCCTTTAGGTAGACTGTATAAAGAGTTGAATCTGAAGATATCTACAAAATTATTAATACAAGCCCTGCAACAGAATATTAGTAGCTATTTCTATTTATTATCATTTGTCCTTCTGTTTGTCATACACTGGTGGCTTGCATGTTTCTATGATGTTGGAACATATGCCACTGGTGTTTCAAACATCAATGGGTCACCATACATGGCAGGCAGCTTTCAGCAGATGTTTCAGAGTATGATAAACTAGAAAGAAAAAGCTGACGATCTACCAAGAAATCCCTATGGGACATAGGAAGCGATCCCTGATTTCTACTTACTTAATTTGGACATGTCATTAGAAAGAAATTAGTGTTGTAGAAGAATATCATATTTGATGAAGTGGGGACTCAGCAAAAGCTAGTATAATCCTCAATTAGATTATTTTATTTGTGATTTGATAAGATACCTCAAGTATCTTAGCAATCATGAAGATGGTGCAAGACCAAATAATGTTTCATTCTTTTATATGTGGGTTACTATAAGTTGTAGTGACTACAACTAAAAATGAATAGATCTTGAAGAACTGACTGATGATCAAAGATGACAGGCAGCCTTGAGGATGCATTACTCCTCAAGCTAAAGAAAACAAAAATCCTTCAATGAGACCATTTAGCAACATCCTGATAAAGGGAAAAAGATTGAAGTTTTCAAGGATTTCCTTTTACTTAGATCCACAACCCATGTCCATGGAAGTAGCAGCCAGGAAATCAGACAACAAATTGTATTGGAAAAGCTGCTTCAAAAAAAATCTCTTTAAAGTTTTGAAAAAGCAAAGCAAAACAAGACACCAACAATAAGACAATACTTTGAATACAAAATGGTTGCTATTTCAATCACCTCATATTCATCTATCTGGAAGATGGATAATGAATACAGAAAACTGCAGAAAAATTGATTCATTAGAAATACAGTGCTGGTTAAGAATACCAAATATACCATGATTTGATAGAAGAATGAAAAAATCTACTTTGATACGGTATGGCCAGAATGCTCATCAGGAGAGAGAATGGCAAGAGTTCTTCCTCCTGTACTTTGAACATGGTATTTTTCAAAAGACTAGTCCTCAGAGAAGAGCACTATACTTGGGAAAGGGACAGCACAAAAAAGGAAGACTCTCAAATGGCATGGATTGGCACAATGGCTGCCACCCTGGTCGCAAGCACAGCAATGTTTTTAGAAGCACACCACTATTTTTAGAATAGTGGAGGACTGGGGAGTTTTTAGTTTTATTACACATAGGATTGCTGTGAGGCAGAATCCACTTGATGACTCTCTGGTGACATAGTTGTTATGGTGAGAAGTTTGAAACCACCAACAGCTCCATAGGAGAAAGACTATTCCCATGAATAATTGCAGTTTTTGAATACCACAGTGAGTAGGTAGCCATGAACAAGCATTGAATCTATAGCAGTGAGTTTTTTTAAATAATATATAGATCTTTTTAAATAAAAAATTAGCTTAAGATATTCCTTAAGAACACTGAATCCTGGACCTTTGGTGCACGTGGTATGCTACAAAGGCTGCACCGTGAGACCTCATGTGAGAATTTCACTTTATGAACTGGACTTTACCCCAGACACTCTTGTAACTTCAGGATTAAGCCTGAAAATACATAGTCTCTAAAAGCAGAAGACAGTTTCACCAAGAGTGGTGTACTGTTGGCTGGAAGACAAACAAGGTCTAGCTTTATCAATGCCCTACATGTATGGTGTATACAATATGTACAATTCTGGCAATCCTATGTGGACATTCTCTTATATGTTGCTTATGTTGTTCCTATTAGGGTGTCTCTCAGTGGTGCGTCACCATTGGGCACCACCTTCTTGAAGTTGTGGTTTTTGTCTTTGGATTTGGGGTTGGGATTTTTTTTGTAAATGAAACCTGGGGATGTTGAACCTACAGGAAAAGCAAAGGTAACAAGGGTTTGGGGGCAGGGAGACATCCAGGGTTGGGGGAGATAACAGGGCAATGATGTCAAGAAGTTCAAGGAGGAGAAACATGGTTGGAGACTGCTGATTTAGAGCAATTGCACAATTCTGTTTGACATGATTTGGGCTATGGAATGACGTGGCACATATATATTAACTCACAAATTATAGAAGAAAAAAACATAGACCCAGAATGAGTTTGAAGATCATGCTAAATGCTAGCTCCAATTTAAAAGTTTTTACAGGATAGTCCTACTCAAATACTCGCCCTCGGAACGGGAACAAGGAAAATAAGGGTGCTATAGGAAAATGTGGTAAAGAATTTAGATGATGACAAGTTCTCAGATAAAGTAGCATCTGTAGTCTTAAAGGTTTAGACCCCATGGAAGGAATACACCATCATCAGTTGCTCAAGTACTGGAATCCATATACTCCAAACTCGACGGAGAGATCAGTATCAGAGTCTAAATTGTGGAAATCTGGTGTCAGAAGACGATGAATGACAGTGGGAGCTCCAGACTCATTTTTGAAACTACCTATGAAATAAGCCTCCGGAGAACTCCTTCTATCTAAAATTGAGGTAACTGGTCACTAAACAGAGTGCTTGAGAGGAATATAGAAGATCATAGGGATAAATCTGACTTGAAGAGTTAAAATTTTGTCAGAGGATCCATTCTACATTGTGAGTTGGACCTGATCTGGTTTCCAAAATCTTGTGTATTTTTGTTTAGTTTAGTTTGTTTGTTCATAGTTGAGTGTATCTCCGAGGTATGGTGTCAATGGAGGCCACCTCCTGGAAGTTGTGTTTCATGCGTTTCTGTTTTTCTGTATATGAAACCCAGGATTGATGAACATATAGGGACCACAAATAGAATAAGGGTTTTTGAGGCAGAAAATACCGTGGGGGATGGGGTAAAAGGGAGATGATGTCAAGAGTCCATGTAGAAAAAGAATGGTAGGTAACTAATTGTGGTAGTAATTGTACACTCTATTTGACATGATTGAAATTTGGAATGATATATGCATTAAATCCCAACTAATAAAAAGAAACATTCGCTAAGGTTACATAACAATACATGGTGGGAAACATCATTGAAATCTGTGAAACCTAAATTTATATTTTCCATGCTATCTTTCACACTCATTAACTTGTTGCTATGAGGGGGCAAACAATATTTATGTGGTGGAGGAAAAAGAGAAAACTATATGCTTTGAGCTTAAATTATGGAGAAAGTAGAAAGTGAGTTCAGAAGATGCTGGAGTTTTAATCCCTGCAGGATCACAGAAGCACCTCTTTATTCAAAAACCGGGAACCTCCAGGTTAGAATCAATAGCAATCACAGCACTTCTATACACACAGCACACATTGGAATCACATTCCCAGTCTGCTATTCAATCTGCTTCGGATCCCGAAGTATGAAAACAAAATCCAGGTTCTCTGTTGCTACTATATTGCACTGCAAGTCTGAGATACATTACTACAGGGGGAATGCAGTGGGACTATCTAAAACTTCCACCTCAACAAATGGAGATGCCATAAGGTTTAAGGCCAGATATAAGCACCTGATCTGGTCCTCATCCTTGAGAACAGTTTGCACTTGATAAGAGTATGAGGCTGCCCTACTACTTATGCTTAGTCTCCACCAGAATCTTGTATGGCTATTCTATAAGCAATCCTACTTTGTAGATGAGGAAACTGAGGCAGGAGTTCTTTCCTCTACTTCCTTTTGCTCTCCCCTTGTGCCACTACCATGTTCATCCTTCATTTAGATGTTGGTAATTCCTGTCCATTACATTTTAGCTGATTTTACTTTTAGCACTTGGGTATTTTCTACTTAAAACAAGGTGTGCAGGCAAAGGACAAGCAATTGTTCAACTGCTGGAAAATTCAGCAGATTCAAATGGGAGATGTTTGTTAATCTAACAGTCTTGATATCCATGACTTGGGATACAGTTTTCATTGATTAATGATGGTTATTATCTAAAGACGCTCTCAGACTGAGACGGACTTTCCGTATCTCAGTAGTCTATGGGACAAGGATGATGTATTTTCTACCTACTTAGATCATTCAGAATTAAAGACAACCTTTAAGTGAGAAGAGATTTTTGGATTTGGAGCATTATTTTTACCCACTAATCAGCAAGGTGGAAACAAAGGACAACATAAATCTTGGAAATTATGAAAGCCACAAAACTGAGAACTCCAGGTCTCTAGGCCTCTGTCCATAAGGATTTCATCTCTCATCAAGCCTTAATCTTGAAGGTCAAAGTTTTTTTCTTTAAAAGTTGTTTATAGAAATGCTATCAATCCTGCTAATATATAAATATCCTACAGAAATAAGAGACATGGAAAGAATATACATGTTTATCATAGTATAAATCACATTGACAAAATAATGGAAACAACCTAAATGTTCATTAGCGGATGAATGGATAAACAAAGGAACACTGGGCACTGATAAATAATCATGATACTTCTGTAAAATACCTTATAACATGAATAAATCTGGGAGACATTATGTTGAGTGAAAGTAGCTAATCATAAAATGACAAATAGTGCAAGAGACAACTGTTATGTGATGTTGATGATATTGTTTTAATTTGAGCATTCTGTTGGGTCACCTTTACTGCAGCCTAAAGGTCAAAGTTTTTAAACCAAGCAAGATAAAAATAAAAGTATGACATTCATCCCCCCCCCCCAGAATGTCTGTTAGAAATATAATGCCACATACCTGCTGGCTAAAAAAATTCCAGTTAAAATGGAAAATAAAATGTAATAGCTGGTTATTACTTACAGTTGTGATTGACAAAGCTTCCAGCTGCCTCCTGAATTTTCAAGCACCACTCAGGATTGTTTTCCTTAGAAGAAAAAGTTTCCCTTCAGGTTTTATGAAGATCTTCAAGTGGAATTGCATGCAGTCTCTGAAGGGTTGATCCTATTCTTTCCTTCCCAGTTTGATATGTCACATGCTAATGGTAATTATCTAGGAAAAAAAGCCATGCATAATCTGATATTGGCACTGTGCTATATTATTTGCACTGCACGTGTTTGCAGGGCCCTGTATCTGTGAGCCTTACCTAAATCTTTTATCACTAGAAGGGATATACGTTTCTCAACCAAAATGTTAGAGAATATTTTGTAATATCCACAAGAATGTTTTATTATGCTACTGATGGTGATAAAACAAGAGAGATGGGAGGGAAAGACAAGGAAGTTGGGTGAATAATTTTTCTTGGTTTAGGTTCTCTACCCCAGACCAGCGGTAGAATTCAGCCAGTTTTCACTGGTTCGGCAGAACTGATATCTAATTTTTTGTTTAGTTCCATGAACTGGTTGTTAATATGGCACTTTCAATCAGAGTTCTTTTTAAGGGTGGTGCTTGGGCAACCGCCTAATATAGGAATCACAAATTTACATTCCTTACTCTTTTTTAACCTTCAACTGCCCAACAATATATTCTTAGTTCTTGTAATAGTATGCATTCTGTTGATATGTATAAAATGTAGATGGAACTATGCTTTTAATATTTATTCATTTCATATAACTCATACTTTTGATGAAATACTACATTTTCATTACCTGTGTTTGTCATCAGTAAATAGACATCTATTATAAAGAGAAAGGTGCCAAAAAAATAGAGTGACATACTATCATTCATTTCAGCTTTTTGTTATACCCCAAATTTCCATGAGAGAATAAGAGTGAAGTATGCCATTTCTGAGAGTGTTCAAAGAACTAAAAATATTGTCAGACAATTGCTCAGTTCAGCAGGAGTGGAAAGGGGTTTTCCAAAGATGAAAATTATATGTTAAGGGAAGACATGTTTCCTGTTTCTAGTATAACAAACATAATGACTGTTAAATTGGCCTACCTCTTGAGCAGTGGCATTCTACTCCTAGAGTGAAAAGATGTGTAAGGGTAAATCACGTAGACAATGATGTTCATATAAAAGCAATTGATAGTGCAATTGAGGATGCCAATCAAGAAACACGACAGAAACATCTTAACAGTTTTATTGTTTTTGTAAGGTATTATTTAGTACTTTCTCATTACCATTTTAGAACTCTTACAGCACAATCTAGTATGTTTATCTCTTTTATTGTTCTTACTTAAGTATTTAAGTATTTGAACCTGTTTTATTATCACCATTCAATATATCTTTGAAAACTCATATAGCTGGAATTTAGGAGAAGCAGCTCCCCCCAAAAAAAGAAAGTGCTATTTCTAGGTGTAAGGGAGAGGTCCTGGGATAACCCAGAAGTTATCTCTATTGTCAGCAAAAATGGGACCTTGGCGATGTAGTGGACTAACACTGGGCTGTTAGCCTCAAGAACAGCAGTTCAAACCCAGCAGCAGCAGTACACGAAAAAATGAGGCTTTCCATTCCTATGAAGATCAAAAGCCACAGACAACTACAGGGAGCAGTTCTTCTTTGGCCTATAAGGTCTCTGTGAATTGGGATCAAGCAGATGGCAGTGAGTCATTGCTTTGTTTTTATCAATGCAAATAAAATGATTTCTGAAGAGCTAGTAAATTTGAATTGGGGAAGCTAAGAATCCTCTGACTGTCCATTAATTTATAATGAAGTCAGATCCCTCCTAAAGCAGAATAAAATGGAAGACAGTAGAATGTAGCAAAAGATGGTGGTCTGCAGGGATGGATC
>PVJH01008495.1:7750-84996 GCA_004026705.1 Nesogale talazaci | reverse complement strand
CCCCCCCCGCCCACCAAAATCTGTTTACTACCTGATTCAGAGACCCCGGGCATTCAAGAGAGCCAGCCCCGCACCATTGAAAGGTTGCGAGGTGGCCAGGGTCGTAAAGCCAAAGACAGGAAGTGACTTGCAGCTGACAGCCAATTCCTGCTTTATTGATGAAGGAGGGGCGCCGAGGCGCAGTTGAAAAACAAGATTTCTCATTTGGACCGCCCCACCCAAGTCCTCTCCCCGGTGGCCATCAGCCTTCCAGCAGCTTCGTGGCTCTTCACCCCAGTTCACCCTTGTGGGGAGATGACCTCACGGGAGCGGCAGGGGTGGGGGGTGGTGGTGAAAATTTATAGCTGTGATAGGAAATTCATCCTGTGCACGAGGGACGGGGCCAACGAGCCATGGGTAGACCGGAAAAGCTCATGGGTGGGGTCAGAAATGAATCTCCTTCTGGCCCCTTCCATTGCCCGACTACAGATAGGATAGAGGTCTTCGGTCTACTGACCCCTTTCTTTATTTCATGTTTTTAAATGAATACAACAAATTATGGAGGGCTCTGACAACTCTTCTAATCCACCCGTGCTGGAAGAAAGACCCGGAGATGGGCTCCCCGTGAAGCCCGCGGCCAAGAACACCCCATGAACACGCACGGGTGGCTGTCAGCCAGGACCGACTGAAGGGCATTATTGGACGGGATGTTTTCAGTTGGTTTGCTTGATCTCACTGTAAAAGTCCCACTCCAAGCCTCTCTCTGGTCCCAGTCCTATGAGCTAGAAGAGGTTTGGCTCAGGAAGCGTTGGAGGGGCTGGGACAGTGCAGAGTAGAAGGATGGGGGCGTGGGGGTGGGAGGGATGTCAGAGAAGCCCCATCAGAGTCTCCAGAGGATGTGACAGGCTCCTTTGACATCTCTGCCGGTGATGGAGAGCAGGGGAGCAGGGTCAGGGGCCTGGATTTCGTTCCTGGGAGCCCAAACCAAGCATTCTATGGGGCTTGGGCCCAGCCGGGCTGGGTTGGGCCAGGCTGGGCTGAACCTGTGGCCTCCTTAGGGATTCCCCACCCCCTCCCTTTTTTTTCCCCTAAAGAAAAGGCAAGCTGGATACGCTCAGCACATGTCCAACCGAATGGCCTTCCAAAGCTCTCCTTAGCTCATGTGCACGGTGTTCTCTGTCCCTCCTGCAAACGCTTGATTTGATTAAAAGGTTTCTCATAAGGGCCAAGATTTATGGGGCGTTCACCCCAGGTCAGACCCTGAGCCAGGCGAAATGGAGGCCCAGAGAGGGGAGGCGATGTGTTCAAGGTCACACAGCTGCCGAGAACAGGTTGCGAGTGGGGGGGTGGGAGAAGGTTTCCTCTGAAGATCTAGCTTCAGAAGCATGACACAGCTTTTGAAGATGCTGCTGCCGTTCACCTTCCAGGAAAGCACTCTGCTGGTGTCCTGCCCTAAGACTTGGCAGCTCACAGCAGGAGGCTTTGTGCTCCCTTACAGAGTTGAAGTCTCAGAAACCCGCAGGGGCAGTTCGACCCTGTCCTGCAGGGTCCTCAGTGGAAGTGAGTCTGTTTTGTTTCGTTAAGGTCAGCGGATGTGTAGATGGATTCTGAGCTGAGAAGCCACCAGTGGGAGTCCCCCAGCTACACAGAGGCTGCAGAAGCTGCTGGAATCTTCCTTTCTGTGCTGTCTGCCTGCAGACTGGCCTGGTCCCTGGACTTCTGCTCGCGATGCCCAGGTCCCCCAGGACAAACTGCACCGCCGTCCAAAAACAGCGGGGAGGCTGGCCAGCAACAACCTAGGACTGAGCCTAGAGGACAGGGGCCTTTTCAAGATGCCACAGAGGCCGGGCCTGGGGAAAGCAGGGCCTGGAAATTCAGAGCCAGGGTGTGTGTGTGTGTGTGTGTGTGTGTGTGTGTAGAAATTGGCAATCAAAAGCTTTGCGCAGTGGCAATATTGTAGCCAGTGAGGTATATCTGAGGCGCGATTGTCGGTAACTGAAAACTTTTCCCAGTACACTGCTGTGGAGACTTGAAATATAGTCTTCAATGGCAATTTTTGACTGTCTCTACGGAGACTGACATGTGGTGGTTAAATAAAAGACTTGGTTAAAAAAAGAAAGAAAGAAATTGGCAAGCAGGGACTCCTGATCTCTCCTAACATCCAGGGAACAAAGACTCTGATGGTGAGAGGAGCTGGGACACCACCATCATTCTGAGGACGCCAGCAGCCATGGTGGTCCCCGGAGGATTTGTTGCTTGAGAAGCAGCAGCTGGAAGAGGAAGAAGGTTTCCTGCATGAAGCCACTCCCTGTCCCACAAAAACTGGGGCACATCACCCTGTGGGTGGGGCCTGCCACGCAGAAGAAGGCAGCCATATGGTTTGTTTTGTAGTTTTGTACATAAACCGCTCAAGGAAGATGCTTCCAAAGAGTCTATCAATTGGTAATGGATGACAGTGGAGGTTTAGGCTTGCATCTTGGGGGAGTCCCTGGATGGCACACACAGTTTGTTGTGTAACCACTAACCCAAAGGTTGACAGTTCAAGGCAAGGAAGAAAGGTCTGGTGGTCAACTTCTGTGATGATTACAGACATGAAAGTCCACTGGGCAGTTCCGCCCTGTAACACACAGTGGGGCACCCCTAGTCGGCTCAGCGGCAAGGGCTTTGGTTTGGGGCATTTGTTGGGTGTTAGCATCGGAAGTTTGGTTCGAACTCACCAGGTCCCCCAGACACGGTGGCCAGCTGGCACGGGATGATCTCTAAAGGAGTATGCACCCGTGCTCCCTGTCGCTAAGGACGATCACATTGATGTATGGAGGACTAACTGTGGAGTAGGGGGAAAACCCCTGTGGTGTAGTGGTTACGCGTGGGACTTGTGCCCTGCGAGGTCGGCAGTTTGAAACCACCGGCAGCGCTGTGGGAGAAAGACAGGGCTCTCTCATCCCAGAAGCAGTGACTGTCTCAGAAACTCACAGGGGCAGTTCGACCCTGTCCTGTAGGTAGTACTGACTCAAGGGCAATGCGTTCGGCCTGCTATCATGGGGGATGTTGGGCGTGGTGGACTGCTAAGGTGGTCAGTTGGCAGACCAACCAGTGAGGTGACCAACCAGGTGAGGCTTCCTGCTCCCATGAAGGCCCACAGCTGTGAAAGCCCACAGTGCTGCTCTTTCCTGCAGGGTCTCCATCAATCAGAATCGACTCGATGGCAGTGAGTTAGACTCTGGGGTGCTTCCAGCGGTCTCTCTTCTTTCATCTTCACCTCTCGGTGAGAGTGGGCCATGAGTCCGTCTTTCGTTTTCCCAGAAGAAGAAAATGAAGCCAGCAGGGCGAGGTTACTCGCCCAGTGTCACACAGCACAGAAAAGGACATGCCGGGGCACAAGACCTCCCAAAAGCCTGTTCTCCACCCGGTCTTAGAAAGGCTTTTGCTAGGAGCAAAAGGGATGGGACACCCCAAACCTTCTGCAAGGCTGTTCAGAGAGCTTCAGAGACTTAAAGTGTCCAAGAAATACCAGAGAGTCAGCTCCAGAATGTTCTAATTCCTTCTCTGGGCCCCAAAGCAAGAGAAGAGGAACGGAGAGCTGCTGGCCTACAGGCCTCAAGCTTCTGGAAACGCAATAGCCAAGGGGGCCAGGGCCCAGAGATGGACTGACGCTACCTGAGCCTTCTCAGCAGCTGCCACGCAAAAGAGGCAGCAGCATCCAGCCTGCCCGAGACTGAGCATCACCAAGCAGTCTCTCAGTTTGCCGAGGACCTGTGTGCCACGTGGAGCCCTGATGGCACAGTGGATGGATTACGGGTCGGGCTGCTAACATGGTCAGCAGTTTGAAACCACTGGCTGCTTGGCGAGGAGAATCCTGCCTCTCTCTGCTCGGGCAAAGAGTTATAAAGTCGGAAACTCACAAAGGCAGTTCCACCCTGACCTACAGGCCATGTGCATGGAAGGATGTGTTAGTCCGGGTAGACTAGAGAAACAAATCCATAGACACTCACAGGTGGATAAGAGAGAGTTTTAGATAAAGGGTAATTGTACATTAAGAAAGCATCCTGATCCTGTCCAATTCAAGCGCATAAGCCCGCTATTAGCCCATATGTGTGATACCTATCTACAAAGTCCTCTTCAGTCTCATGAAACACATGCAATGACGCCAAATGCAGGAAGATCACATGGGAAATCTTTGGATCCAGTGGCAGTGTAAGCGTCTCAGCGCTGGCAGGGGTCTCCATGGGGCTTCTTCAACTCCCAGGACTGTATCATGTGGTAGGTCCATGTGGCTTCTCCTCAGAGATGTCTCCCAGGAAGTGAGCAGAGAGAGAGAGAGAGAGAAAGAGAAGTGTCTCCACTTCCAAGAAGGAAATCCAGGAGTTCCCAGAATCCTCAGGCAATGGCTATGCCCACCCAGAGGCCTCACTAGCTATGACAGTGAGGACAGACTAGACTCCACCCCTTCATTCTTAACCCTCAAATTGACAAACGATTATATAACTACCACAAAGGGCTTGCACGAATTCTTGCTAGGCAGAATCAAACGTTTTCGTCCCCAGAATCCACCAGCGTGATTATCAGAAAATCTATGTCCAGGTGTATAGGTGTGTAGGTGTGTACTCCCCCACCCAGATGGGATGTCATTCACACCTTTTTCATTCTGTGTGTGTGTGTGTTATGAATGAAAGGGTTTTGAAAAGCTTCTATAACAATTCCATTTCCCCAGAAACTTTTTTGAAGTTGACAAGATGAGAAATGCCACCAAAAGGATTCGTGACCCTAAAGGGTGGTGGAGGCCTGTCCCACGGGTTTTTTTTTTTAAGGCTGTAGCTCTCATGGGAATGACTCTCTCCAGAAAAGCATGTGGAAGGTTTGAAACACCATCCATCCTGAGCACAGCGACCCCAGAGTTCCTAGGGGGTTTCACACACTCAGTGGGAAATGTTCTTAATCTTTTTTAAAAAATATATCGCCTTTATTATGGTGAGAAATTTCCCTTCTAGTCCTTTTTTATTTTTAGTGATTTTATTGGGGGGTTTTACAGCTCTTTTTTTTCTTACAGCTCTTATAACATTCAATACATCATTTGTATCAACCATATTTGTACACATGCTTCTATCTTCATTTCCAAATATTTTTTACTTGAGCCCTTGGTATAAGCTCCTCTTTCCCCCTCCCTTTTTTTAATGAATCATTTTAATGGGGGCTCATACAACTCCCATCACGATCCATACATACCTCAATTGTATGCAGGCCACATTTACACACTTATTGCCATCATTACACTCAAAACATCCTCCCTCCACTTAGGCCCCTAGTACCAGCTCCTCATATTTCCCTTCCCTCCCATCCTCCCCTATGAACCCTTAATAGTTTACAATTTGTCATTACTTTTTCATATCGTACACTGTCCAATGTGTCCCTTCGCTCACTTCCCCGCTGTCCATGCTCCAGAGAGGAGGTTATATGTAGATCCCTGAAATTGGTTCCCCCTTTCTATTTTACCATCCCTCCACCCTCCCAATATCACCACTCCCCCCACTAGTCCTGAGGGATCATCAATCCTAAATTCCTCGTGTTTCCGACTCCCTTGTACATCCCCTGGTCTTGCTGAATCTGTCTGGTAGAATTGGGAGCATGATAGTGGGTGTGAGGAAGCATTTGAGAACCAGAGGAAAGTTGCATATTTCATTGTTACTACACTGTACCTTGACTGGTCCATCTCCTCCCTGCAACCCCTCTGTAAGAGGATGTCACTTCACCTATTGATGGGCTTTGGTTCCCCAATCTATACTCCCCCTCATTTATGATATAATTTTAGTTCTTCATCTTTTAATCCCATTTGTGCACCAAATTCCCAACACTCCCTCATAGGTTCACACACACACACACACACACACACACACACACACACACACACACACATTCAACAGTTTTCCACTGGGTGGCAGTAACGTGTCTTCTTCTCAAGAAGCCAGTCTAGGAGGGACACACATTTTCCACATAGAAGTAAGGAGAATGGAGCAAGGGAAGCCTTTCTCAAAGGTGCTGCTTGTCTAGTGGGGATGGGGGTGCCGGTGGGGCTGGCTACCATTGCTTCCACCCCTCTCAGATGGGCAGATTGAGATTCCGAGAGTCGGAGTCTCTGAGTGTACTGTCACCCGGTCTCCCAGTCACCGTACCAGTTCCTCAAACTCACTGCAACCAACTCTGTATAGGAATAGAACACCTCATCATTCTCCCAGGGAACAACTGGTGGTCTCGAACCGCTGACCTGGCAATTCGCAACCCGACAGGTAACCGCTTCCCTGCTGGGGCTCCTAATTTGCTGTTCCTAAGAGGTTAGAAACCAGGCTCAGCAGAAGATCATGCCACCGCCGATTTGGTGTATTAACCTGATGACAGAGAGAACACAGACTTCCACATGAGAGGGCCTTCCAAAACGCACCAGTTTGCTCCCCTTCCAACCATCTTCCCACGATTTTGTGTGCTTCGGGTCCTGCTGTAGTCACCGTGTCGGATCCCAGGCTTGCCTTTGGAGTGAGAAGGGCCCGGTTTTGCAGTGCATGCCTGATCGGCACACCCGCATACGGTCACCGTGCAGATTCGTCCTGCAGGATGCAGGGTCTCCCAGAGCCAGGCTCAATCTCCTTCCTCTGCTGCTTAAACGCTGCTGTGACCTTGAGCAAGTCCTGTATGTGCTCCGAGTCTCCGAGAGCCCCCGAGGGAAGTGTTTTTGCACAGCGGCTGATCCCAGGGGCTGGCGTCACGATGATGGTGTTTGATGTGTCTGTAGTTGACATCCCTCTTTTTGTCTGCACGTCACGTGGCAGGATCTCAAGTTGCCCACAGATCAGGCACTTTCACATGGCTTCCATTCATGGGGCTTCTTGGGAGGACCTCTTGCTTGGGGGACATTCTGTCACCCCTATTTTCTGTCTTAGTTTTCTCCATTTCATAGCTGGAGATGGGAGAATTGTTGTAGGGCGATGGATGGGCTTTGAGATGGCATGTCCAGCTTGGATGATTTGCGTGTCCTTCTAACCAGAGAGAAGACACCCTGACGACTTATTGAGCTACTAAGTTAGAATTGGGCTGCTAAAGAAAAGGTCAGAGGTTCGAGACCACCAGCTGCCAATGGGGGGGGGGGCTGGGGGTGGGAGGAGATGGGACTCTATTCTCTATTCTCATGCTATAGTCTCAGCATACCACAGGGGCAGGGCCACTGTGAGTCAGAATGAACTCAGGAGTTTGTTTTTAAACTAGACAGAGAGAAATGAAAGAGAAAGAAAAAGAGGGGGAGGGAGAGAAGAGGGAAAAGCGGGGGCAGGAGAAAAAAGAAAGGGAGAAAGAATGAAGAGGGTAGAGAGGGAGAGAGAGAGAAAGAGAGAGAGAGAGAGAGAGAAAGAACAGAGGTGTTTGTGGAAAAAATGTCAATCCAGGGACTTCCACGAAGTCCTAAATTTATTTTGCAAATGATGACTTTAATAATCCGAACCCGGCAGACTCCACAGCGAAAGCTGAAGAGCCACCTCATTCAGCACCTTGGTGACATTTGGAATTTAGGGCTCGGGCCTCTCGCGTCGGCCTGATGATGTCACCAGATGCAGACGATGGTATTTCCACACATCCCTCTCCGGTCCCCGCCCCACCCCCTCAAGTAACGTTATTAAGAACGCTGGGGAACCTCCGATCCTTAACGTTTATTATATAATTGTGATGATTATGACCGCTCTAATTTATTTCCCTACTTAAAAATGCTCTGGCGACTGTAACTCACTTTGGGCCAATCCGTGCAAACGGGGGCGGGGAGGGGGGGGTGAGTGGTGGTGCTCGGTTTATTCAGGGGGAGACCATTTAGCCAGGTGCGTCGGGGCTCAGGTTTCCTCAAAATTGCTGCAGGGCCTCAACCATCCTAGAACTAGGCAGAGCACAGTGTGTGCATTATATCAACAGTACGGTCCTGTGGACCACAGGCCAGACTGGCAAGCAGTGATTCATTCGGTTGGTCTCCAGGTCCCTCCCTGGAGGCCTGGGTCCTATGGTGGCCCCCCATGAACGCATGCACACACAGAATCCCATCTCCCCAGGGGCCCCTGCAAAGCACCCCCAGGCAAAACAATCGGCCAGAAATGAGGGGCATTTGCCAGGCGAGGTTTCTTCATCATACATGAAGTCTGGCTTCTCACCCAAGGAGAGAGAGCGGGAGGGCCCCAAAAGGCCCAACAAACCCAGCGGCCTCTCGCCGGTATTTTATAACCGTACAAATGAAGAGGTCTCAGATGAGGAGGTTGGCCTTGGAAGTTCAACTGAGTATTGGGTCCCCCAAAGGTCTGCGAGTAGAACAAAGAGACTGGACCAGGAGCTGTGGTGGTTCAGTGCTAGTGAAACAAGCTGGACTCCTAGCAGTTCACCCCATGGAGGACACGGCAAACACTGCCTCTTCACATCCCTTGTTAGGGGTGTGTCCCCTGTGGCAGCCAGCGCCCACCCCCCATCTCTTTGAAGGTCTGTCTTCCAGTGTTGTTTTCTTCTTCCCAACAGACTCTATGCAGCACACCTTCTTCTCTGGGGGCGGGGGGGGGGCAAGTGAGGGGTGTTCTTGGTTGGCATCCTTGAGCGACCCCACTCGGGCTCTGCTCAAATGTTCTTTGACTTTGGCAGGAAAACAAAATCTGCAGGGTGGATGGGACAAGGTTTGCAGATGAGACAGCCCCTGTCGCCCTAGGAGAGCCAGGAGGCTTATGATGGAGACGGGAAATAAAACGCCTCGCCACCACTTTCCTGGATTCGTTTTTCTCACCGATGCGGGTTTTCTACTTTCTTACGACTCCTTTCTAATAAGCTCCCAGGATTGTCCTGCATGTCCTTTAAGAAAGTTGAAATGACCCCTGTGGTGGCCCCTGAAGTAGTCATAGTCTCTGAGCAGGCCTCTCTGCATTGAATCAAACGAGCCCAGCAGATTTCCTCTGAAGCCTGTTTTGATTGGGCCTTGTTCTGAGTTGTATTGGTAAAGCCCAGATCTGTGCCTGGAGTGGTGCTTACCTGGATATGATGTCAACGAGGCTAGGGGCGGACCTGTCAGTCAGGTCACAGCCCAATGACACCTCTTTGGGAGTGTCGTCTTTTTATTAGGAAGAAACAGGGTCTCTCTCTCTCTCTCTCTCTCTCTCTCTCTCTCTCTCTCTCTCTCTCCTCTCTATGCAACTTAGATTTCCACTTGGTCTTCACTGGGCCTCTGTCAGCCCCATGTGGACCATCTGATCCTCAGAGCTGTTGGTGCCCTGCCGTGCTTCCACCAACCGTGGATCCTCATGACTGCACCCACTGGCCTGTGATCTCCCTGCTTTTCACATCACCTCTCTCCATCATTACCGTGCAGCCATGTGACTCTGAAGACAGGCCTGGCCAGCATCAGATCTATGGACTTGAATTAGACTGGGCTGGGGCACCTGCTCGATAGAAGCTTGCTTCCCCATGGAAAGTTCTTTGCTGTACATCGATGGGTGTCACTCATTTGTTGCTCTACACAACTGTGGCTGTGACATCATCTCCTGTCCACTTATGAAGGGCTGGGGTCTAACCTGTCTATCGGGTCATCACCAGTGAGGCCTCTGGGTAGGCATGGTCTTCTCCTGAGGGATTCTGGGAATGTCTTCCTTCCTCCTGGGAGGCGGGAAGCACACTCTCTCACTTGACATTCCTGTTGACAAGCCATGTGGAGACAAGTTTTGGAGCCAGAGCCCTGGAGCTGGAGGAGTCACGTGGAGACCCCTGCCAGCACTGAGATGCTTCCACCATCACCAGATCCACAAGACTTTCCACACACTTGCCTGTGATCTTCCTGCCTTTGGCATTATTGCATATCGTGCATGAGTCTGAAGAAGAATTTATGGACTGAAAGTATGGACTAACATTGGACCGATGGACTTGATCTGGACGGAGTTGGGCTGTGTCCTCAGTGTACTATGACCTTTTGATATAAAGCTATTTCTTGTACATACACGTGTGTCTCTGAATTTGTTTCTGTAGTCCACCCAGACTAACCAATGCCTGATTCCATAACATCATCTTTATTAGCTTTATCCTGGCTTAAAATATTAGATGGAATAATCAGCTCTTGGTGCTAGCTGGTCTTCAGCACCACACCTGTGGCCCCCATTGAGTCCAAAGCATGTAGAGTCCTTGAGGCTCCCTTAGAATGAAAAATGCCAAATCATGTGAAATCCCAGCTTCCACAGCTGTCCGTTGGTCATAAGCCTTTGGGAGCTCTTCCACCAGCTTCTGGACGTAGGTCACTGTTTTCTTTCTTTGTGAAGGTTGACAGTCTTCCTGCTCTCGGCTCATCTTTGAGGTCTTCCTACCTTCCTTCAAACACTTGAGCCATCTCAAGTCCAACGGTCTATGTAGGGCAGGCTACCTGTCTGTAAACTTGCCCCAAAGCATCAATGACTGGGGAAAATGTCACCTTGAGTTTTGGGGTTGTTTGCCTTTTAATTTGATACTTCATAGCCTCAAACTTTCTTTTTTAATCCATGGCTACTTCATAGCCTCAATTATTTTTAATCCATTGACACAGTGGTATTTCCCCCCCCCCCTTTTTTGGTAAGAATGTTAGTGAGACCAGTGCATCACAGACAGCACTCATTTGCAGCCTCTCACTGATCACAGAGACCTGATCAAACATGTTCTGTGGGGAAGGAACCTGGACACCCAGGAACTGGAACAACAAGAGTGATGCTTTGGGGACTTCCTTCTTGTCCCTTGCCTGTGCCATAAGGTGAATGGGTCCATAGTGGTTATGGATTGGGCTGCTAACCACAAGGTCAGTCGTTCGAAGGCACCAGCACCTCCATGGGAGTAAGATGGGGCTTTCTACTCCCCTCCAGAGTTCCAGTCTTGGAAACCCACAGAGGCCATTCTACTCTGTCCTACAGAGGCATGACCAACCCAGTGGCCATGTGGGGTCTTTGTCTTGTAGTTGTAGTGTTGGCCCTCAATACACAGCAGTGGCCAACCCGATTTTGTCTGGTGGCAACCTGTGTGCATCTGAGTAGAATGGTGTGCCATGGGGTTTTCAATGAGTGAAACATAGAGAGCAGGTCACCAGGCCTTCTCTCCTCTTCACTGGAAGCCCACTGTGTTAACCAGTTGCACACTCTTGTGACCCCATTCTATGTGTGCCAGATTGTGTGTGCTAGTTTCTTTGTTGCTGTCCAGTCCATTAAAGAGTCCTAGTGGTAGAGTGGTGATCCATGGGGCTTTTAAGATCAAGATAAGCTATTCTAAAGCCCCCGCCATTCCACGGGTGAAAGACCAGGCGTTCTCCACACTGAGAGAGTTTCAATCTCAGAGACAGGGTCCCACCCTGTCTATCTAGGGTCTCTGTGAGCCAGACTTGACACCGTGGTGGTGTATTTGGTTTGGTCAGATTAATCCGGTTCATGATGACCCCAGAATAGGACTGCTCCATTTGAACTGCTTCAAGGCAGCGGGCTCTCCAAAAAAGATTGCCAGCCCTGTCTTCTGAGCCTGTTGGGTTGGGCTCAAATCCTCAGTGCTGTCGTTTCAGGCTGTAGGAAAACACGTATATGCGCTACACTACATGGCACTGACTATGCTCCCTGGCCAGTCTCAGAGACTCACAGGGACAGCTCTACCTGTTCTAGTGAATCACTGAGTTAGGAGGCGCCCAGCATGGTTCTCCATGCATTTCTCCAAGGAAGCCTTGAACAACATTCAAACACTCTCGTGGCTGTCATAGCTGAGTGCATATGTATGCCAGGGGTACAGCGCAACACCCTACCAAGCACACACAGGACGGGCACCCAAATAAGAAGGACACAGCCCAAACTGTCCGCAATGCCAAGGCAGAGAAAGCCTCTCCTGAAGATTTTACATGATCCACCCAGGGAACATCTTCAACAATTCCTCAGACTAGGTATTCCTACTTGCCTATCTTACATATGAGGACATAAGGTTTGGGGCAGGTAACGGGAATGGCCGAGGTCACTCGAGGAATCAGTAAGGCTAGCACACAAACCCCAGTGTGTGGCGGGTGGAAAGGTCCACTTCCCACCATAAGGACAAACTCCTCTATGGAGACGGCTTGGCAAGACTGGTAAGCATGTCCAGCCAGTCGTGTCTCCACAGAGAACATTCTGGAAGCAGAGGTGCCCGTCTATCAGCAGGTGTCCTCTCAATTTGTGGATGATCACTCACTCCCTGGACCAAGTTGATTGGGACTAATAGTGACCCTATGGGACAGGGTGGAATTGCCCTTGTGGTTTCAGAGACCCTAACTCTCTATGGGAGTGGAAAGCCTCCTCTTTCTCTCTCGGAGGGCCTGGTGAGTTCAAACTGCCCACCTTGTGTGTAGGACACCATTGGCTCATACTAAAAAACGCAGTGCCATGGACTCAATCCTGACACGTGGCAACCCCGGAGGGCACAGCAGCACTGCGCCCCCATGGGTTTCTGAGACTAACTCTTTACCGGAGTAGAAAGCCTTATCTTTTCCCCAAGGAGAGGCTGGTGGTTTCGATCTTTGGACCCTGTGGCCAGCAGTCCATCAAGGAACCCACCATGCCACACACGCCGCAGAGGGAAGCCACTGGGATGGAAAGACTGAGCATGCTGATCCACTGTGAAGCAGGTATCCAAGGACAGGGAGCCATCTGTGTGTGTAGACCGTGGGATGCCGGCGTGCTAGACTGTGTAGCGTTGCACCATCGGCGCAGTCCAATAGCTGTGCTTTAAGTGCAGGACTCCCTGGAGCTGTGTGGGGAAGGCCAGAACCCACCATGGTAAAGGAAGCCACAGGGGGGCTAGTGGTGCCCTGGTGAAGTGCTTAGTTGCTAATGAAAAGGTTGGCCACTCAAAGCTAGCCAGTGGGACTGAGGAAGGGATGACGGCCCGGGAGGACCCTGTGGGGCAATTCTGTTCTGACTCCGGGCACCCAACAATGAGTGAGACACGTAGAAGAGCCTCCTGCACCCTCCTGGCTCCTCCTGGCCTTCAAGGAATAAGCATGGCGGCAGCGTGTGGACTCAGCGGGCAGCACTGCCGACAAGTGGGAGCCACTGCTCTGCGAGGAGGCCAGACAAGACATTTTGTTCCCCCATCTGTCCCACACATGGTCTGTTAAATGCTTCACTTTCTGCTGATACGGTGTTTTGAATTCTCCTTTGTGTGTGTGTGTGTGTGTGTGTGTGTGTGTGCGCCCAAATGCGTGGATGTGTGTGCGTGGGTGTGTCTGAAGGTGTCGGCAAGATGAAATACTCGACGACAAGCAGAGTGGTGGGCGATTCGAATCCCCCTCCCCACCCCCACCGGCAGCTCTGTGAGAGAAAGATCTGGCGAGGAGAGGAACCCAGAGGAGCCTGTGTGACAGGTCTCTGCAAGGTCACCTGGGGTCACCGTGAGTCGAAATCCACTCAGGAGCACCCAGCGCCGACAAAGGACTACGCAGGTGAGAGAACGGACAGGCAGCCAGCATCTTTCTGTTGCACGCAAAAGCATCTTTTCTGCATATCGCCGCTCTTCACAGAGGGAGAGGCGGGATCCCAGAAGTAGTCATTGCTGCTCACTCCCTGCCGTCAAGTTGAGGCTGACTTACTGTGACCACACAACACAGGGTGGAATTGCTTCCATCAGTTTCTGAGACCGTGATTCTTTGGGGGAGTCGAAAGCCTCATCTTTCTCCCGAGGAGCGGCTGGTGGTTTCGAACTGCCGACCTTTCCCTTCGTAGTCCTACGTGTAACCACGATCCAACCTCTTGTGCCTGTTCCCTGCTACACACCCGGCAGAGAAACACGCCCAGAGCTCCCACGAGGCCCCCTGAGGGAGGGAGACAGAGGGGGAAGGGGCTGCCGTTGGGTGGGGAGTGGGGGAGGGAGTGCCAGTGAGGAAGCAAGTGGCAGCGATGAAGATTGGCTGCCGCGAACACCCTGGTCCCTCAAAGAGCCTTTAATCTCAGATCAAACCCGCAGCAGCAGCAGCCCCTATAGAGCAGATGAGAGCTTGACAGGCAGAGAAAGAATAAGGGTGTCGCCCATGAGCCTGGAGGTGCTGTGTGAGGAATGCAACAGGGGGCATTGCCCCCCTTTTACAGAAACAGCTGAGCCACGTGACGCTTGTTATTGGCACCCCAATTTAGAAGAAAGTACAAAATGGATACTCCTCAACCATGGTCCAAGGAACCCTGGTGGCCCAGGGGTTAGAGAGCTCCGCTGTGAGCCCAGAGGTCAGTGGTTCCAGCCTGCCAGCAGCTGTGGGAGAGAAAGATACAGCCTTCCATACAGGTGTACAATATTGGGAGCCCACCAAGGGCAGCCCTCGTCCAGCCGCCAGGATCACTGGGGGTCGGACTCACTCAACCGCCATACTGTGCTCCAGTTAGGAGAGCAAATCCATGGTTCAGGGTCAATTATTAAAATCCCAAAGCACACACGCTTGAGGAGTCCCCATTGGAGACCCGCATTTGATGCTGCACTTCCTGGTTGAGCGACTAATGGCCGGGTCAGCGGTTGGAAACCAGCAGCTGGACTTTGGGAGAAAGACGAGGTTTGCTGTTCTGATCAAAGATGACAGTCTCAGCAACCCATGGGGGCAGTTCTGCTGGGTCCCATCAGGTCGCCGTGAGTCATCCTCAACTGGACGGCAGGGAGTGTGTTTGATGGGTATTTTAGGAGCCTGGCGGTGCCGGGTGCACCCGCTAGCCACTTGTTCTCCTTCATCAAAGGAGAACACCAACAGCCTCGGCAGCCTGCTGGAGCAGGTCCTGTCCTCCAGGGTGGGATGGCAGCGGGCAGTGGCAGCGAGCATTCTCCAGCTGCTTTGCAAACACTCAGGAGACTCACGGCAGCTGGGGTGGGGAGCCACCATGCAGGCCGGGAGGGTCCACAGTGAGTTCTTAGTTGGGGGAGCCTGCTAATTAACCACAAGCCACCACGTTCTAAACTTGGGCCCGTGTCTCCCATTGTGGTTCCAGGGTGGGTGAGAGAGGGTGTCAAATATGTGGATGAGGTGAGAGAGGAGGGCGGGGACGTTCCTCGTGGGCGATTGCCCGGGACACAGTGGCCGGCTCTGCTTATCCCCCAGGCAAAAGGCCTCAGGCAACCAGGCATTCGATGTGAGACCGGGACCAGGGGATGGGAAGGAGTCACAGAGCTGACAGGACCACCACGAGGGGGCCCACTCAAAGTCCCCGGGCCAATCTCACTGCTTCCAGAATACTTAAAAAATGCTCCGTGGTGAAAAAACACAATCCAAAATATACATCGGTTCAGCGGTTTCTACAGGCACAACTCAGCAGGGCTGAGGACATTCTTCCAGGTGCCCTGGTGTCATGGTGGGTAGGAGTTGGGCTAATAACAGTAAGGGCAGCAGTTCAAGACCACCAGCTGCTCTGCAGGACAAAGAGTGACCAGAAAGAGTGACCATCTTGGAAACTCACAGGGGCAGTGCTACCGTGTCCAGTAGGGTCTCTCTGAACCCACGTTGACTCATCGGGAGTGAGACTGGTTTGGAGTTTGGCGACCTTCCTTCATGGTACTCACCCTTCTCCCTACCCTTTTCCATACAATCCCAGCACCATGAACAGAAACTCAACGTCACCCCACCCCAAACCTCCCGCCTACTCCATCCTCCGTAACCACAGCGAAGCTTTGGAGTCTCCAGGTGTGCTGATTTCATATTGGTGAGGTCACAGAGCAAGCATCAGCCCTTTGACAACAGACTGACTTTGTTCAGGACAAGATCGCCCACACAGACCCTGTCCTGGATACATCATGTGTCAATTTGCTACTTACATTAAAAAAAAATTATTTCTGTTATTGATGTCGAGAGGATACCCCAAACTTGCGGTTTCCAACCTTGTCTAATTCCGAGATGTCTGGGGCGATCTTCAAGTTGTAGAACCAACCATTCTTCCTCTCCTTTTCCAAATCCTTCCTTTCTGTAAACATACAGGCACAGCCCCCATGCTTCCTCCCGCAGTGTGATTTTATGCAATACTGTCAAAAATGGCTATGAACACCAAGAATTAGGCCCCCCTCTGCAAATGAACAAAACATCAAACATGTCAAGGGAGCAAGATCAGCCAGGGCCAGGAAGATGGTCATCCCGGCAAGGGAAGGTTTAGGTCCTGCTTCTCCTTTAAATCATTGCATAAAGATCTTCAAAGAAATGACAGCCACCAGGTCAGGGGACAGCTACCACTCAGCAGACGCTTCTCCAAACACGGACACCCTTTCTACCTCCTCTCAGTGTCATGAGCACAGGCACAACGTTCACAGTAATCCTTTGGGATCACCTACTGGGAGACCTCTAGTGTTGTAGTGGTTAGAGGTTGAGTTGTGATCCAGATGGTTGGCAATTTGAAACTACCAGCAGTTCCAAAGGAGAAAGGCTGGGCTTTTCATGCCTGTAAACATTTACTGTCTCAGAGACTCACTGATTTCCTACAGGGTCACGATGAGTCTGTAATCAACTTGGGGGGATTGAGTTGGTTTGTGTTTGGGGGGTTTTGTGTTTTAATCATCCAACGATCAGTTGAGCATTCAATGTTCCTGATGGTCTCAGAAAATACCAGCAGGACCGTTTGTTCTAATTAAGGATCCAGGAGTGATGAGTGATGTGTTTGGTGGATACACTTCTTTGCGTGACTGATGTCTTCTGTCCTAAAATATTGTCATTGTTCCCATGGTGACAGGGGCCCCTGGGAAAATGATGGATTTCTGTGCTCTGTTCCAAAGCCACCTAGTGGGTGGACAGAGGCAGAGAAGAATAGTCTTCTTCCAGAGTCCATGCTATTCTGTGTTGTCAAGGCCCACCGGCACTGCTGTTTGACCCCCCAGTAGGCCACACCCCCAAAGTAGCCTCTTTCATTGCTATCCATCCCTCCTTTTCCCCACTCCCTGTTACAGGTTCCCAACATAGAGCTCTCTTCTCAAAAATCACTCTCCCCCGCCCCCCACCAAGAGAAAGGAGATTAAAGAGACACAGGACTCATAGCCTATGGGAACCACAGCTTCATCCACCTGGAGACCAGAAGAACTAGATGGTGCCCCACTACAGGCCTCTATCTGTTCTTGCAGCAATTTCTGTGTATAGTTCCAAGATGATCAGGTACATGACAGGTGGACCTCATAGAAGAAAAGGAAAATGAAACTCAAATTCCTAAAAAAAAGTTTTTTTTTTTGGTTAAGTCCAGATTTACCAGACTGGTTGAGATTAAAGAAGCCCACACAATTAGTGCCCTCCATTGACCTTTTGGCCTTGAACGGAAACAACTCCCTTGGGTCATCTTTCAGCTACATAACAGCCGGGCTCATTCAGTAAGCAGGATCCCTCATGAAAACCATTTTCCTTGTGAGAGTAGGGAGGGGTCAACTACAGAGGGGCTTTGAGACGTGGGAAACAGAGTGAAAAGATCATGGGAGTTTCCCATAAGCTTTTCAATGACTTCCTATCTATGAGACCACATGGTAAACCGCTACTCTCACGGCAAAGATGAGACTGTCAAGGGCAGGGAAGCTTGATGAACTGAAGTAGCACCACAAACGGGAAGGCAAGGAGAAGGTTGATACCCTGCGGGAAACAAGGGCAAGATCCTCGAACAACTAATAGAAACATTGTTCAATGGAACCCAAGTTCGTAGGATGCACGATTTAACAAGAAAAACAAACGTCTCTGGGCAGGTCAACCCACCCAGCTGTGGAAGGAGCCATTGAGTCAATCCATTTGCAACGTCAGCTCCCCACCCCGCCCCATCTGTTTTATATCAAAGTGAGTAACCTTGGGAGAATTACGCCGGCTCATGCAGGCGTAACTGAAAGCATCTCCCATCCCCCTTTGATCACTTTCTCTGAACCCAAAGTAGAATCACTACCCCTGTCTCTCGTAACGTGGAACTGATATGGCTTTTAAAAGATTTGGGGGCTGAGCCCCGGTGGCGTAGTGGTTGAGCACAGACTGCGGCCCACTGGGACGGAGGTTCAATTCCAGCAGTGGGGCTGGGCCTCCTACTCCCACCACCGGAGAGCAGTGGTGCCCCCCCCCAAAAAAAAACAAAACAAAACAAAACAAAAGATTTGGGATTTGGGGTGGGGGGATATATTTTTAAACTATGTAACCAAGGCTATCCCAAAGCTATCAATGAATCAGAAAATATTTGGGCCACAAAAACATACGATATTCCTTTCATGGAAGCCTAGGTCTTTCTCTCTTCTACTCACTATTTTTTTCTCCATCTAAAGCTCCTGAAACTTTCTCAAATGAACATCAGGATTTTCCATATGCCCAGCAAGGAAAGCAGGGATTGACTAGCCCTCCCCGCAGCCACTTTATTACAATGCTCTAGAATGTTCTCCACTCAGGAGAGCTGTCTTGGCTCTGATCCAATCAAAGGCTGGTGAGCACCTCCCAAGTCTCCCTCTCCTTTCCCTACCCCTCCCCCCGCCCCCCGTGAGCTGAAACATGTGAGCTTCTGTGTAAAGAGGACAATGAAATGCAGGTGAGAGAGAAGAGGAATCGTTGGTTGGGCTGTAAGATTCGATTGCAAACCAGGGGACCAGGTGTTGGGGGAGGTCAACTTCAAAGAGAGTGTTGGCCCCAAGCTGATGAAGAACCAGGTGTGTGGAGGGGACGTGCATATGGTGGCCTGATGTGCCATGGTGGACGATGGACCCCTGGAAGCTCCAGGAGGATAATAGAGATACAATGTGCTCATGTGAGTCCCCACATCCACAGATCCCTGGAACCCCTCCTGCTGGAGGTGTTTGGAAATGCTGGGAGCCGAAGAATCTCTGTGAAGACTGCCTTCACACCCCTCACCGTGAGCTGGATCCCAACTCAGGAGGACCCTGCAGGACAGAGAAGACCTGCCTTATAGGGCTTCCTAGACTGTGGTCTTTAAGAATACAGATTGCCGCTTCTCTCTCCCATGGAGTGGCTGGTGGATTCAAATGACCACCCTTTAATTGGCCACCAAGCGCTTCACCACTCAGCCACTCCTTCCAAGATGCCTTTGGGACAACCAGGAACAAACACAAAAACCCCAACAGGTTGGCAACAGTGGATTCTGACTCCCAGAGACTCCAAGTGTCCTTCTAAGTGGATTCCTAATGACTGCCATCTTTCCAAAGCAGATGGTCAGACTTGTCTTCTGAAGTGACTCTGGTTAGACTTGAACCCCCCACTTTTCGGCTAGCAGCTGAGAACTCAGCCACCTGAGATCTCAGTCTCTGCATGCAGGGACTCTCCGTCGGCGGCGATAGCAATGGCTCACCTAACCCGCTCATGTGTCTACTAGGAGCCAGCTGTTTGGCATAAGTCACTTATCTCTATCCAGCCAATGGACTCCCTTCCTAGCCACCTGATGAGGTGCTGTTAGGACCTGACTCCAGCCATGCCGTGTACCACAGATCGAGGCACTGTCTGGTCCTGTACCCCGCTCCCAATTGCTATGCTGGGTCCCATGGTGTCAATCCATCTCGTTGAGGGTCTTCTTCTTTTTCACTGGTCCTTAACTTTATGAAGCATGAGGGCCTTCTCCAGGGAATGACCCTTTCTGAAAGGAGCCCTGGTGGAGCAGGTCAGCAACTGCAAGGTCAGCAGTTCAAAACCATCAGCTACTCCTCGTGAGAAAGAAGAGACTGCCTGATCCTGTAAAGATTGACCATCTCAGAAACCTCTGAGGGCAGTTCTACTTTGTAGAACTCAGTGGGGAGGGGGTGTCATCATTCTCCCCTTTAAGGAGCATCTTGGTTACATCTTTTCCGAGACAGACTTGCTTGTTTTTCTGGCCGCCCGTGGCATATTCAACATAGTCTTCATGCACCCAATCATGCAGCTGCATCGACTCCTCTCCAATCTCCCTTATTCAATGTTCAGCTTTCACAAGCTGTAGTAGTCATCTCATCTGGTGTCAATTTGAGGATTAAGAGTGTCGGGGTGGGGTCTAGCCTGTCAAAGTGGAGATGGCCAGTGAATAAGGCCTGTGGGTTCAATGGTGGTGGATGCATGTCCAGAGTTCTCGCAGGCCTGAGCATGACTTGTCAACAGGAAGGTAAAGGGAAGGAGAGAGAGTGGCCTGCTTCCAGAGAGTCATTGAACTCGGTAACCTCTCCAAATAAGGTCATTAAACTGCGACCTGATTGACAGACTAAACTCCACTCATATCTTCTTACCGGTGTTATGTTGGGACACAAAAAATATGTCACGCATGCCTAGCCCCTTAAATGGGATGAGTGGAACAGACCAGACATTTCTCTCCTCTCTCTGTCTGTCTGTCTGTCTGTCTCTGAAGCTAGTTTGAGCTTCCCTACCATATGTGAGCTTGAGGGTGGTGCACAGAATCAGAAGCCTTCCATTTGGGTTCTGCCCCTTCCTGGCTGTGTGTGTTCTTGGGAACATAGCATAGCCTCACTGGTTCTCAATGTCCTTTTCAGGAAAAGCAAGGGGTGGTGGTGATACCTGCATCCCTGTCTCCTGGTGTTGAGGGAAGTTCAGTTTAAGAGATGGGAATAAGATCTGAAACCCATCAAAGGCTTTGTTGATGCATGTCCTTCCAAAAGTGGAAGCAAAAGAGGGGAATGGAGGTTTACTAAGAGGGTGTGTGATGGGGCACAGTGAATATCTTAAGTCATGTTCCCCCAAACAGGTTCTAAGACAGGGTTCCAAGTTCAGGTTGTTTGTTGGGAAGGAGATCCCAGGGAATTCCCTTAGAGGAGAAGGGATGGGAAAGAGCATGAATCAGGGTGAGTCACTCCTCCTGTGACAGCTGGAGCTGTGGGAGCCAGAAGAGACCATACTCCCCAGACCCGAACCACCCAAGAGGTGAGGGAGCTGTGATGTTTGTGTAGGAAGCTCCACTGGTCCTTGGGAGAGGATGTCCTGGGTCTGGGGGAAAAGCATTAATGAGCGCAGGAAGTGGAGGCTCCAGTGATTAGAGTAAATCCTCCCTCCTTGAAGTTCATCTGCTGAAGGCAGAAGTTGGGCCAGCGGGGCTGAGGAGGAACGCATGTGCAGACAGGAGCGTGGTGACTTCTTCGATCTAACATAGTCACATACCCAACCACTCATCAAAAGGTTGAGGGCTCAGACTCCTTCAGAAGCACCTGGAGAACCCCAGGGGCACAATTCTCCTCTGCCAAAAGCCTCTGGAAGGCAATTAACATCAGCTGATGGTAGAGGGAAGTAGGGTGGGCTAGCCTGTCCCAAGGGTTGTCCACTTCCCAAGGGGTGTGAGCTTGCTTAATTCTCACAGAAACCTAGGGGATTCGAGGAGATAAGCAAAGCCTTCATTATCTCTGCAGTGAGAAGAGGATTGGCCAAGAGAGGCAACCGGTCATCTCCTCTTTCTGGTTCTCTGTGACCTTTGAGAGGCCTCCTTCCACTTCGGAGTTTCTTGATTCTTGACAAAGGACCCTGGAGGTGTCTCACTTCCTCACAGTCCCACACCAAGGGCTGGATAGTTGGATGTTCCAGCAGGGAGGCCAAAGGAAGACCATAAACCTCAGATGGGTGTCTCCTCTTCTGGTGTAAGCCTCCCAGCCCCCTTGCCTTCTTTTTTTTAATTTTAATTTTTTTAATTTTTTATATTTATGCTTCATGGGTTGTTTTTTTTTGTTTGTTTTTGTTTTTTGCATCACTGCCTTACAGTGGTTGTGGGCGCTATCCAGTGCTGCTCCTGAGAGCCGCCGCTGGATTTGAACTGCTAAGCCCGCAGGCTGCAGTCCCGCACTCAACCACTTACGCCACCGGGGCTCAGCCCCCCTGCTTTCTTAAATCTTGGCTTGTCTGTAACTGGCAGTCTTCTTCATCCTCCCCCACCCCCCTCTATTGCCCATAAACCTCACTTTTTTACTCGTCTTTCCCCACCTCCCGACACCCTCAGCCAGTGTAGGGTGACGACTTCAGACATAGGAAAAACGCACATGACAGGACCCAGGCCATGAAGGGCAAGGGAGGGAGATCTCATCCTCCTTCCTCCCTGGCTTTTTGTCCAAGCCATAAAAGAACTCTTTTCATTGTCGGCTTCAAACAATAACCCCCAAAGTGGACCAGCTCGAAGAGAGAAGCGTGAAAACCCGCCCAGGTTCAAATTACCCGGCAAAGCCAGTCACAGTCAGACCCATTCCCCCACTGAATGGATTCCGACCCATAACAACCCTACCAGGGCACCTTAGGAGGGCTTCCAAAGGCGCAGTCTGTGCGGGAGCAGATCACCACATCTTTCTCCCACAGGGTGGTTTCAGGGATTGAACCGCCCACCTCTCAGGTTAGCAGTGAAGCACTCAACCTCTGCGTGGCCAGGACTTACCTGGTGATAACCAGCTCTCTGTAGGTTCTTGGAAGCGTCCTCCCGTACGCGCTGATAGGAAAAATAGTCACGTAGCTCACATTTCCAAAGCCTAGGGAAGCAAAGTGACAAGCTGGCCTCTTCACCGTGGGCCGCCACCACCCTTCCTCAGAGTAACCACGGTCCTCACTCACTTTCTGGGCAATCTTTCTCCATTCCACACCCTGGGGGTCATCTGGGACCTGTTCCTCTGTGCTGGTCTTTCTCTCATAGCCATAGAGACCGGGTTCTTTATAGGCACCCAAAGAACCCTTTTCTCCTTTTATTTTAGTTTATTTGCTTTCCTCCTTTTAATGACCGCAAAGAGGGAGACTCAGGAACTCTCAGGGACTGCCCCACCCTGTCCTATAGGGAGGGTGGCAGGAGTCAGAATTGGCTCGATGACAGGACGTTTGGGAGGATCACAAATAGCCTATCGCTAGATACTTTTGTGCTTCCAATCACATCCCTCCCCAGGGCATGAGGACGGCCCTTCTAGAGCCATCGCTGTGCAGAGTTGAGATGTGTTTGGAAATGGACTTGCAGAATCAGTGCCTGGACACTTGGGATTGTCACGGAGGGTGTGTGTGGCAGTGGCATCATCTCCTGTCAACTTGGGCAAAGGGGTGGAGTCTAGCCTGTCCATCAGGGCGCAACTTGATGACCTCATTTGGAGGCACGGAGAAGAACAATAGCTCGCTGGAGGCTGGGTACATGCTCTCTCTCTCTCTCTCTCTCTCTCTCTCTGCTTCGTCTTCCTCTTGACAAGCCACGTGGAGCTATGATGATGGAGCCAGAGCCCGGGAGCTGGAGGAGCCACGTGGAGACCCACGTGCCAGCGCTGAGAGGCTTCCACCGCCACTGCACCCACAAGACATTCCACCCACTGGCCTGTGACCTTCCTGCATTTGGTGTCATGGCATGTGTTGTATGGGTCTGAAGAGGACTTTATAGAAGGATATTGGACATGTAGGCTAGTAGCAGACTTATGGACTTGGTCTCGACTGGGCAGACATGTCTTCTCAATAAATAATGGCTCTTTGATACAAAACTCTTTCTTTCCCACATATGAGTGTCTTTGGATTTGTTTCTCTAGTCAAGCCAGACCAACACAACCTGCTTTGTATGTAAAGGTCTTGGGGGAAAACCCGGTACAAAGAGAGTTCTACGACATCCCAGATGCCGAAGGGTGGTTCATTGGCCTTTTTCAGGTGTATCGCCCTTGACTTAAGATCCATGATGCCGCTGCAGCTGAGCTCATTGGAAGACTGGCAGTTCCAACCCACCCAGCAGTGGGTCAGGGAGAGTCCTGGGGATATGCTCTCAATCCCCAGTCAATCAAGCCCGACAGAGCCGCCCGACCTGGTTGCACGAGCTCACCCTCAGTTTCCAAGGGATGTGATGGCACACAGCGATGGGAGTCAGAATCTGTGCAGCCTGTCTTCTGTGTCCCAACGGGACAGCTCAGAGATGAGCACATGGACCCTCGAGGTGGAGAACAGTTCTACCGCCGAGCAGTTCATAGGCACACGCTGGGGCATCCAGCCGAAGTGGAGACAGATTCCCTGTTTCTGAACAGAAGATGGATTGGATAAAGGCTGCTGGTGGTGGTTGAGGGCCACCAAGTCCATTTTTAAAATGGTGTGACCCTGAGAGCAGCTGGGGGAGCCCTGGTGGCGTGGTGGTTAACACATTGGGATGGGACCTCATGGTCAGCAGTTTGAAACCAGCAGCACCTTGGGAGGAAAAGGAGGCTTTCTGCTCCTATAAAGATTTACCACCTCAGAAACCCCAAAGGGAAGTTCTGTCCTGTCCTGCAGGGTCTCTGAGAGCCAGAGTGGACTCCAGGGCACAGAGTTGCATTGGTTAGTGCGACGAGTGAAAATGCCTTCCAATGAGGCACAGAGTCTGAGAAGGATGAGAGAAGAAGTCCAGATGTAAGAACTCAACGTGTTTTCTTGAAATCAGAAAAGCCCAAGCAGCTCCAGTGAGCTCTCCCCTCCCCCAACACCCCCTCCTCCCACCACCACCACACACACACACACACACACACACACCACCCCTCCCAAAGAAGGGTTTCATGTTAACTCAGACTGTGCAAATAAATTATTTATAAATGGGGCTCCCCTCTTTTAAAATAAACACCCCTTCTTCCCACATGGAGATAAATAGAACGTCATAGATTTATCAAGTCGACCCTTCAGGCCTAAGAACCCGTGGCCCAGCTAAAGGAATTGTTATCTAACAGCTAGGTCAAAAGTGCAAGAGTCCAGACTTATTAATTCTAATCCTAGCCAGGCCATTGATTAGCTCCGTGGAGGACAGAGTAGAAGGGGGTGGGCAGGGGACGTTTCGGGGCCTAGGTCATCTCCCCTCCACGATGACACCATTTTCCCCTGGACTGGACTGGTGTGTTGAGCTGTGTTTGTGTAGCACTCAGATAAAAGGCGCAGGGTGGGACTGAAGTGGTTGTTAAAATTGTCCACCCAAAGTCATCAGAGTGCCCATTGATAACCCACGCCTACAGTGAGAGGAGGATTTGTTTTCTTGGAGGGTGTGTGTGTGTCTGTCAGTTTTCTCTTTTTAAAGAGAAAAACCTGAGAAAACTTTGACAGCCAGTTTGGGCTTCAGGAGTTCCTTCTGTTTTGTAAATCTCAGTTTTACAAAACTGAGGAGGGAGGTGAAGGGGGGAGTGTTGGTGTTTTGTGCTCAGAACTGAATTTTTTCTTTTTGCATCACTGCCCTCAGGTGGTGGGAGTAGGAGGCCCAGCCTTTGCTCTGTGGAGCTGGAATCGAACCTCCATCCCAATGGGCCGCAGTCCCGCGCACAACCACTACGCCACCGGGGCTCAGCCCTTAGAACTGAATTTTCTGTTCACAACCTGGCGATTCTTTGAAAACATCACGTGGATTAACGTAAATCAGTCTTTGAAAGGTAGACCCCACCTAAGATCTCACAGGGATGAAACCAGCCAACACAGAGAGAGCAAAGCTTCCTCCCGGTTAGCAGCAGCAGGAGGCAGCAGGGGGAGAGAGGGTTTGTCTTAGCTAGGGAGGGGGGGTGATCACTGAATATACCTTCATGGGGGTGGAATGTTTGAGGGAAGGACCAGGAGAACAGTGACACCCATGGAGAGTGCAGTCCTGGGATCAGGAATGTGGAAGCGGTTATGTAGGTGAATGCTTTGGAGTCTATATGTCCAACACAATGAGGGAGAGGACAGGAGAGGGGAGGGGAGGGGAGTAGGGAGGGATGTGCTGAAGAATAAAACCAGAGTAATATAACCTTCACTTCTCAATCCCCAAACCTACTACACAGCCACAGTACTTAAAACAACCTGGCACAACCACAGGTACAAAGGTATACCACAGTACAAAGGTATAACAATGGATACAGAGACCAATGGGTCAGAGTGAAGAACCCAGAGGTAGCCTACAGCTAGCTGATCTTTGACAAAGGGTCAAAACATAGCACACAGGGATTGATGGTCTCTTTAACAAATGATGCAGGCAAAACTGGGCATCCATCTGCAGAAGAATTAAATAGGACCCATATCTCACATCATATACAAAACAAACTCAAGATGAATCAAAGACCTAAATGTAAAATGTAGAACTATAAATATCATCAATGAAAAAAAACAGGGACAAACTTAGGAGCCCCAAGACAAGGCATTAAACACTCATAAATAAAGTGAAAAATATACCCAAAAAAAGGAGTAAAAAATAACCCATAACCTTCTAAAATTTAGACACTTAGGTGCATCAAACAATTTCACCAAAAGAGTCCAAAGAGAAAACACCTCAGATGAGAAAGACATCTACAGTCATGACACCATAGACAAGAAACTAATTGCTAAAATCTGCATAACACTGTAATACCTCTAGCGAAAAAGTGGGCAAAGGACATGAATAGACAGTTCCTCAAAAAATGACACCCAAGTAGTTGAACAAACATTTGGGGAAATGCTCACAATCATCAATCATCCAGGAGATGCAAATCAAAACGATGATGAACTATCACTATACACAGACAATTATAATCCAATTAAAAAAATTTAAGGTAAGAGCAGCACATACTGGAGAGGCTATGGAGAGACTGGAATTCAGCAATGAGTTACTCTATCACTCTAATATTCATAGCAATGTCTTCCCCACCACCACCAAAAAAAAAAAAGACCAAAAAACCAGCAACAACCCAGAAAGCAACCAATGGCAGTGAGGGTGCAGAGAGGAGACTGGAACTCTTATACAACCTACGAGCATGAGGCGGTAAAATGTCGGTGCTGTAATCTGTTGGATCCACTGTGGAAAATGGTATGTTTCTTCCTCCGAAAGTTAGGCACAGACATACCAAATAACCTAACAATCCTCTCTACTTGGTATGTGTTCTCGAGAAATAAGAGCCATTAATACAAACATTCACACTATGTTCATTGCAGTGGACTATTCACAATAGTCCAAAGATGGAAATGACCTCACTGCCCAGCAGTGAAAGAATGGATAAGGACATGAGGGTAGAGACATGATGAAATACTACACAACATTAAAGAATCACAATGAATCTGTGAAATGTCTTGTAGCATGGATGAACCTGAAGGATATGGCCCTAGATGTAGTCGGTCCATTACAAAAGGACAGATGTTATAAGAGGCCACTCTTATAAAATGTCAAGAGAAGGCACTCTCACTAACAGAATGGTAGTTTAATGGTTTACCCAGACCAGGAGGGAAAGTCACAGGCTAGAGGGTAGACCAGTGTTCATCTGAGTGGAGGGGAAGACAATAGACAATAGGAGAAAAATGATGGAGACAGCGGAAGACTAGAAGGTCTGCAAGAGTCAAAGGCAACCGAGGCAATAACTTTCATATGCACAGTCCCACAATGGCGGTGATCCAGATGCTTGGATGACATGCACGTGTGTTTGCCATTGCTGCAAACATTGATATGAACGTGGCAGGGCATGCAGGAGGCAAAGCTATGCAGACATCAGAGACATAGCCAACACCTTGAGGAAATGAGTTACTGGGCCTGGGTTGGGGTCAGGATGCTAGCCACAAGGGACACCAAGGAGCATTGTCATGACTTAGTCCACAAAGACTGAGTTCTCCATCTACTTTGGTGAGTTGTAAGTGACTGAGGCCTTGGAAGGTTATGGAATAGCCGTGTAAGATGCAACTATGGTAAGGTGACCAGATGTCCCGCTTTTTAACAATTGGTCCATAGCCCACGGCGTTTTAAAATTAAAATAAATATATTATGATACTATTTTTACATTCAATGAACATTTTTGTTGCTCCATATAGACTGAATTTTTAATCAAGGACTCCCCCTCCCGCCCCCCACCCCTGGTCAATGGTGTCCTGCTTAAAATGTGGTCACTTTACTATGGGTCTCTCCCTGTCTGGAGAAAAGAAGAGTGTTGAACACCTAAAGATGCTGAAAACACCTCATCTCATGGACACTTGGACTCTACAAATAGCAAGCTCCCCAGCCCTGAGACCAGAGGAACCAGATGGTACCCAGCTACCACCACCACCAGCTCACATTAGAAGGTCCTGAAGCTGGTGGGAGGAAAGTGTGGAACAAAACTGAAAATCATAAAAGAGACCGGGTTCACTGTTTACTGATCAAATAGGTACTGGTGGGACAGCCCACACCCCCCACTCCCACCTCCCCAAGGCTATGGGTTGCAGTCGCCCTTCAAGGCTGAAACGGAACTCATCTTCATGATGGAAGAATAGGCCATTTAAGATCCAAAGAGCAGCAATGACCCAAGAGGGCCAAGGACAAAGCTCAAGGGTTAGCCAAGAAGGAGGACTGAAGACAGAAAGTGCAGGGAGGGAGGGAGATTAGGGAGGGCACATTGAGAGGATGGCAAAGATGAGTTGAAACACCATGGGCACCAACCATTGAATGCCAAACTGATGATGTGCTCTGAAAACCGTCACAATAAAGACTCTTAAAAAGGAAGTCACCGTTGCCAAGGAAGACAGCCTTTACTCATTAAACTATGGTCTGACTCAAGGAAAACCTCAGGGGGATTTGTCACTTAAGGATTGACGATCTCAGGTGAGTTCACCTAACCTGTATGGATCCATATGTGTGTTCCATGTGTTTCTTGTTTTGCTCGGGATTCTTCTGTAGAACCTTGAGTCAAAATGTTCAATCGTGACAGTGAGAGGGGTACTATGTCGTTTCTCTGGTCTCTAGCAAAGAAGGCTGTTGGTTATTGTGGCTGCCATTAATCTGGTGTCAATTTCAGGATTGGGAGTGTAGGGGTGGAGTCTAGCCTGAAAATCTGGAGATAGCCAATGAGACCTCTGTGTGGGCATGGCTTTCTCCTGAGAATTCTGGGAAATTTGGCCATATTTCCCCTTTGGAGGTGACAGACTTATGACTCAGTCCCTAGGAGATGCTCTACTGACAAAACACAAGGCGGACTCCCTGTGAGACATCCCTGAGGAGAAGCCACATGGGCTTACCCTGATGGAACCAGACTTCTGAAGTTGGAAAAGCCACACAAGGTCTCTTGCCAGTGCTGAGATGCTTGAGAAGTCCCAGAGAGACCCCTGCCAGTGCTGAGATGCTTACAATACCACTGGAGCCCAAGACTTTCTACCCACTGGTCTGTGATTGTCCTGGTGTCATTGCCTGTGCTTCGTGAGTCTGAAGAGGACTTATGGATTAGTGTTGGACATATGGGCTAATATTGGACTTATGGCTGGGGACTGGATTGGTTGGGATGTTTTCTTGATGTACAGTTGTTCTTGGATATAAACTTCTTTCTTATTCACATATGCATGCTTATGAATTTGTTTTTCTAGTCTACCCGAACATAACACAGTTATGAAGGCCTTTATCAATACATCCCATATCGTTTTCCTGTTCTTGACTCACTTTCTTTTCTCTGTTGATGCAGGTGGGTAGAGACTGGCATGTCTGTCGATGGGGCAGGCGAGAGTTGATCCTGGGCAGACCCAGGGAGGAAAGGTTGTGCCCCTGAAGCTGACAGACTGTCATTCTTGTTGCCAAGACTCCGAAACAAGGATCCTGGGTCGCACACTGGTTACTCGTGGGGCTGCTAATCACAAGGTCGGCAGTTCGAAACCACCAGGCAGCTCTGTAGGAGAAAGACGAGGCTCTCTGCTCCAGTAAAAAGCCACATTCTCAGAGATGGGCAAGGGCAGTTCTAGCCTGTCACTGTGAGTCAGTATTGCTTCAATGACTGTAAGCAAAATCCCCAACCAGGAACCCTGGAGTCAACGTTCACTCCTGGTCACCCCAGGAACATCACAGTAGCCCTGAAAAACCATGTGGCTGCATGGTCTGATGCAGGTCGCCAGGCCTTTCTTCTGAGGCACTGGTGGGGCACTAGAAGCTCCAGTCATTCACTCAACTACTGATGGGGCTTACCTGTGGATGCCACCCAGGACCTCCTGTTCCTAAGCCCACAACAATGTTTCATTCTGTTGTAGGGAGGGCCACGGTAGCGTCTAGACATCTAGCAACAACCACAAAGACAGGGGTGATCAGAGGAGGGCAATGCGAATATTTCCAGTAATAAGAGCAACATGAAAGAGAGAGGCCTGCCCCGTTCCGGGGGCAAAACTTGGGAGGGCAGGGAAACAATGCAGCCCCATTGGATTCTGCATCTCGCTGAGTTTCAAACACAGATACGTAGGAGAACGTTCTAGAACAGTAAGTTCTAATCCAGACTCGGCAAACCGACTGCCCATGGTGGACGCCTAGATGTCAACACCCCATCTTGTCAACATGCATGTCATAGTCACGCGAAAATACACACATTAAGAAAATGAAATCATGTGGGCCCAGTTTCTATCTAGCTCTTGCTGATCCAGACCACATGCCCTAGACAACTGAGACTTTTGCCATTGTCCCAAAGAGGCGCACAACATTCTTCATAGGCCACACCAGAAGAATCCGATTTGGCAATCCCATTAAGTGAACTGGACTCTACCTTAAGCACACCTATCTTAAAGGAACTGAAAGATGCTGTGTTAGCCTGGGTAGACTAGAGAAACAAATTCATAAACATGAACATGTGTATAAGAAAGAGCTCTGTATAAAGAGTAATTGTATATTAAGAAGACATCCTAGCCCAGTCCAGATCAAGACCATAAATCTGATTTTAGCCCTTATGTCTGATGCCAATCTATAAAGTCCTCTATAGACATGCCATGACACCGAATGCAGGAAAATCACAGGCCAGTGAGCAGAAAGTCATGTGGATCCAGTGGCAGTGTAAGCATCTCAGTACTAGCGTGGGTCTCCATGTGGCTCCTCCAGTTCCAGAGCTTTAGTGCAGTTCCATGTGTCTTGTCATCAGGAATACCAAGAAGGGGGTGTGTGGGTCCAGTCTCCAGCACGTAATTTATCCCTGTAGGGCCTCTAAATGAGGGCATCAAGCTGTGACCTGATTGACAGGCTAAGCTCCACTCCTTCATTCTGAATGATCTCAAGTTGACATCATATTATGTAACTACCACAGGCACCCTTAGCTTTAAAACTGAAGTGCCGGGCTGAGCCCTGGTGGCATAGTGGTTGTGTGCGGGACTGCGGCCCACTGGGATGGAGGTTCAATTCCAGCAGTGGGCCTGGGCCTCCTACTCCCACCGCTGGAGAGCAGTGATGCCCCAAAACAAAACAAAACCAAAAAAACTGAAGTGCCCTAGAGTGAGATGACTATTCTCCCAGGCTCATGGAGTTGGAAGTCATTGGACTTTGATTTAGATCTCTTGCTTTGAGGGTGTTGTCATTGGCACCCTAAGACTATCATACACCCACTATCATCACACTCCCTTTGCTTTATTATGACATGTGTTCATACAGCAGGCATAGTTCTACCATTTGTAATTAATACTATTGAATTTTTCTTCCTAATTCTAATCTTCATTGTTTGATCAGTCTCTTGAGTTTTTAATCTGTATACATTAAAAATCCATGCATGCTAGTCTAATAAGCTGCCCTACACATCTCTATTTTAGTTTTCTTAACAATATTTTCAACTCTATACCACTGTCTAATTTGATGATACCATCAATAGAATGACTATATGCCCATGGGAATGGTTTACAATATTCCCCAATAAAGTGATCATGTCATCTCTAAAGTGGACCAGGGATATATATAGATATAGATATAGAAATATGAATGGATTTTTGAGCCCACACGTAATCATAAGCTTTAATCTAAGAACAAATAGGTCTTATGATGAGACTTTATGCAATACTTGCCCGCATGAAGTTATCACTGAAGATACGGGGGCTATAGCAAAGTATGATAAAGAAATCAGATGGTGCCTGACTATCAGAGAGAGTATCATCTGGGGCCTTAAAGACTTGTCTTAAAGGAAACATCCATCTAAGTGAGGAGTCAGCTATGTCTACATGAAAGCGGCATGCCTGCCTGTGTGATCTAAGGATTGGAAATAATAAAATCCAAGACTGGAGGAGGGAATGGTATTGAAATTTAAATTCTGAGCACCTGGTTCACAGAAGCTGTGGGTGATAGGCAAAGCCCCAAATCCATTTGCATCATCCTCACATGGATTAAGCCTCTGGAGAACCTGCCAACTGGCCAATGATGTGATTAGCCTTGCTATCAGAGAAGAGTGCATTTAAAAGTAGATTCAGGCTGTTGTCCTTTGGTTGAAATTTAACACTTTATCATTTGTTCTCTTTTGGGACCCATCTTAAATTTGTTCTCATTTTTACTATTTTCCTCTTTTATCTGGATTCAGGTCCTTCTCTGTTTTATTGTGCAACTGTTGTTGGTGGTGTGTGTGTGTGTGTGTGTGTGTGTGTGTGTGTGTGTAAAATTTCCTTTATCTCCAGGATAGATGAAATCTGTAGAGATAGTAACTGGATTGATAGTTTCTTGGGGTTGTGGCAAGCAGGTTGGGGGGAGGTAATGAGTACAAGAAGAAGGAAAAACTATTCTAAAATTGATCATGGTAATGATTGCACAACCTTTTTTCATCTGTTAAAACCACTGAAATATAGGAGATGGGGATTATATGCCAAGAAAAGAAAACGAGACTACCAAAGACATGCTACTTTTATTTTTTTTTGGGGGGGGGGGCATCACTGCTCTCGGTGGTGAGAGTAGGAGGCCCAGCCCCACTGCTGGAATTGAACCTCCGTCCCAGTGGGCCGCAGTCCTGTGCACAACCACTACGCCACCGGGGCTCAGCCCGACATGCTACCTTTAAATAAATTAATTAAAATGCATGCTACTTTCTTTATTTTTTTCCCTAACTCTAACCCATGATTGCAACTTTCAATCAACTTTCCTCACTTAGATGTTTTTAAATGGCTGCATCATATTCCATATACAGATCAAATATGATTTTACCCATCTTCAATTTTTAACCTTTTTTTTTCAGCTGCTGTTATCTATTTCATTGCTACGGACATCACTTATGCACAGATGCTTGCCTGCCCACCTGATAATCTCTTTAGGCGACTTTTTCGGAAGTGAAATCATCATGTGCACATTTTAAATGGCAAACTCCCAAGGTGCTCCCAGAACAGCTGCCCCACTTTACATCTCCTCCCGAATGGTGAGAGATGCTTTCTGTGTTGCTAAGATCAGTCCCCAAAGCCTCAGAGTCTTGACATGCGTTTCTCATGATAATCAGCCCCCTAGCCAAAGAAGAGGAAAAGAGGAATTGACCAATAGTAGGAGACGATGATAGTGAGAAGAGAGAGGAACAGACAGGCAGAGGAAGGAAGACACGGAGAACTAGGAGGAGGAAGGGAAGAAGAGAGAGAAAGGAAAGGACAGGAAAATGAAAGGAAGCAGGAGAAGAGGGAAGGAGCGAGGGAAAGGGAAGTAGTGGCTTTGATGGGGAATCAGGGTGGGAGTGGAAGAGGAAGTGAAGGAACAGAGTAAATGCTTAAACTTTACTCCACCCTGGCAGTGAAGACTTCATGCAAAGCCAGGACCAAAATAGACCAGGCTCACCCCCCAGAGCCTACTGTCTAGCAGGTCCTTGGTTGCTCAATCTTCCGCCCTAAGAGAGAGTGGATGTAGCCCTGCCCTGTGGCTGCGACCATTTAAGGCTTTGAAAATCTCCTGTCCTGAGATGTAAGCCCAGTGACACCCCATTGCCAAGAGCAGATGGGCATGTTCTGTTCCTGGGACATCTGCTATCTCTGGTTGGAATGTCAGAGCCAGCTGAGCTGCCCAGCATCCTCTCTCCCTTTTTCTCTCCCCCTTACTTTTCTGTTGCTAAGCAGCTAAAATAACTTAACACTAGAATAGGCAAAACTTGACACTAGGACAAGTCCCCAGGAAACTGGCCCACCAATGCTCAATCTCTCTCTGTTTGGAATACATACACACATAGACATCCATGTGTCCTTTTCTGTACAGTGATTAGAGAAGGGAAGCCCACACTTTGAAATGACACCATCAAATTAGTAAAATAATGAAACCACAGAATCTATTTGCATTGTCAAAAGGAGTCTTTTGCATAAATACATGTGTGTACCTATGCAAATATCTTGCGGAATGCACTTTTAAAAGATATGCAGAAAAGAAGCTTTGGTGTGTCAGTCCTGGGGAGGAAGAGGTGAGGAAGTGAGAGGTGAGGGCTTATTGCACTTTCTTTGGCTGTTTGGTGAGTGCTTCTTCTTCAAACTCCTGTCAGTGTTGCTGCTTTTATTTAAAGTCAGATCTGGGGAACTTCAGCTTTTGGGCTACAAAAAGCGGAGTTGTCTCCTGTGCTTTGGGGGATTATTGCAAAGTGTGGATTCCTTTGTACATGCAAGGCTCATTGGCCAGGAAATATTGGCTGCCACCATCATCATCATCATCATCATCATTATCATCATCATCATCATCAGTGTTACTGTCTATGGATGTGATCCCCCACACACACTGCACCCCCAGGAAACTGATTGATCATTTGTTTCCTGCGATCCAGGAAAACCCTAGAAACTCCCAGCCATGCAGGTCTTTGAAGTAGCGCTGGCTGCTGGGCCCAGGGAGGCCAGGAGCCATGTGTTATGGTCCCGAGCATATAGATCTTCCCCAGCAGATCATTAGGCTCACGTTTGTCACATTTATTTTAAGGAAACTGGTAGGGAGAGGGTGGGTGAGGTTAATTGCTCTGTGGATCCAGGGCGGCCCTGCTCACCAGATGGAGGGAGCTTCCTCAGAGCCTGGGCTGACCCCAGAGGTAGGCTAAGGCCCTTGCTCCTCAGCCTTGCCAAGGAGGAAACAAAACAAAACAAAACAACACTCCCAGGGTCAAGAGGTTGCCTGAGCCTGTGCCATTCTCTGGGAAGACCAGGCGACCAGGAATGTCCGATCACAACTCCAACCAAACTTTGGGAACTCAAGTTTGGCTGGAGCTCTCTGATTCCCACTCCTCTGGCAACTTAAAGGCCAATTCTGTGAAGAGCTATTTTCCCTTGTGAATCATTTCACACAGGAAAGAATTGGGCAAGGGCTCTTTTGGGGTCTGAGTGCATGTTCCAAAGCAAGCCAGCAAGGCCATCGTCTTGCCCTTCAGGCAGTCCAGGAATGGTGCAGATTAGCATCCAGCATTATGCTTACCTGCTAATCAAAAGGCTCTCTGTTCAAGTCTGCCCAGCAGCACCTCGGAAGAAAGTCCTGGCAATCCCCTGAACACAAAAGTACCCATGGAACCTGGTTCTACAAGGACTTACCTGGGGTCACTATGAGGTGGACCTGACCTGGAAGCAAACAAGGTCATCTGGGGCTGGTCTTCCGACAGCTGTGTGACACTGTGACCACCTCTCACCTCCTCAAGCCTCCACCTGGTGGGTCGCCTGTCAAAGGAGAGCTACATCTATTGCTATGCAACTGTGGCGATGGTTGTAGTTCCTTTCTCTCAGCCTTTTGTTGTTAGGGATTGAGACTCACAAGCCCACAATGGCTGGCCATAGGGCATATGTTTTAACTCTTTAGCTAGCGTCATTGACTTTCCCCCCTTTTCTTCCGAGAACACAGGAGCCGCTAAAAGTATTTTGCTCCATCAACCACCTTTTCTGCCAGCGACCATCTCCATCTTTCCAAAGAGGAAAGAATGAATGGAGGAATGGATCAGACAATCTGTTCAACTGTATTCACTCCCACCCAGCCAGGCCCTGCAGAACGTAATTAGGAACACACAGCACTCTTGGCTAAACTGGAAGAAAATTAACTCACAGCAGACAGGGTGATGGTGAGGGCCATCTATCTCCTTGATAGGGATTTTCTGACCACCAAAAATATCCCTTTTTACCAGCCTGCTGGAGCGCTATAGATTAACAGCCTCCTCTCTCACACACAGACACACCCCACTCAGCAAAGTTCCCCAGTCCACAAGAAGGTGTGACTTCAAATTTGGTGGTAACGTGGGGGGTGGGGGTAGGGGGTTGGGGACGGAATGCAGGCCTGTGTGTGAGGTGATTGTAACCAGAAACACCTAGGCAGGCTTCTGACCGCTGTCCTGAGCAGCCGCTGGCAGGCAGCCGGGCCGGGAGCCCGGAGCCGCCCGAGGTGCTCCCGCCCGCCGCTGACCGCCTCTCTGCGGGCAGCCGATAGCTTATCGGATGCACTCAGGGGGCGCCAAGCGAGACAACCGGAAACGCGCCTCTGGGGCTGCGGATGCTGGATGGAGCGGTTGGAGGGTGCCCGCATCTAGGCCCCCCTGTGCAGGCCTCACGTCCCGGCGCCCAGGTAAGGCTCCAGGCAGGGCTGAGTGCCCGCAAGCGCTGGACGATCTTTTCGAGGGAGGGAAGAGTTGGGCGCCAAAGCTGGTAAGGTTCAGTGAACCCGGAGCTGCGGGATGGGGGGTGCCAGATGGGCTGGGAGCGGGGAGCATCGCTCTGCGGACATAGATGGGGTCCCAGTACTTCGAATGGAGCTCAGGGTGCGCTGGATGAATGTTGTCACTTTTCCCCTCCGCGTAGCCTGGTCCCCCTCTGCTTGGGCTGAGACCTCTGGGTCCAAGCGACATCGTGCTGTGTGTGCACCGCCCCACGAGGTAGCATGCATCTATTAGGGTGCTGGATGCTGGGGGGCGGGGGGGCTGCCCTTAAAAGCTGACCGTGGCACAGTAGAGAATGACAGATGGCAGGGATTTGGAATCTGATGCCCAGATTTGCAGTCCCAGCGCTCTGGTTTTTACCGAACACCCTAAACCCTCACTGAGATCCCAGTTTCTTCTTGGAAGTGGTCACAGTAGTGTTGACAAAGAAGTGCAGAGGGGGAAAAAAGTGCGTGTGAGTTGGGGGAAAGGTTTCTGAAATGCAAAACGCACTATTAGTGGTGGTCTTTATTAATGTTGGACATCTGGGGAGAGGGGTGTCTGGGGATTGTGTTCCTGAGAAGGCAGTCTGGACAGGGTCTAGCACATTGAACTTCTATCTGCTTTGGCTCTGAGCAGGTGCCCGGGACAAAGGTGTCTGGGAAGGATTGGGAGATAGGAGCACCAGGGTTGCTCACACTACCCTGTCCACCAAGGAGACCTTCACCCCAGTACCCCAGTTGAGCTGAGACCCTGGGCGAGGGTGGCTAGACCTGGACTCCCAGTATGCGCTCACCAGAGCACAGGTTTCTGCACATACTTGTGAGAGTCCAAGGACAAGCATAGGGGTTCACTCTCTGCAGCCCTGGACCTGGACCGAAGGCAGACTGACCGACGCCAGGTGCCAGGGAGGTCTCTAGCTCCATCAGAGCCTGTGACTCTCTAGAGGGCGTGCTCCTCTACCTAACTAGGTGCTCTTCCAAAGGCAGCCAAGGACCCTGGCCTTGCCTGGCGCCTCTTTTTGACTTTGGGTTCCGGCTTCTGTAGCAACCACTGGCCCTGAAAACATTGTCTGCAAAGCTTTGCTTGTATATCGTGTGTGCGCACGTGCTCCGGGAAGTTTCAGCATTGTATCATCTTCTGGACAGAACCTTTTGAGGTTCATGGTTCCCCCCAGAGGTTCAGGCTTATTACAGATTTCAGGTCCTTTGCCTGCGTGGACTCCTAAGGCTGTGAAAGAGCTTTGAGGGTGGGGAGGGGGGCTCCAACCAAATAAGGTCCCTCCAGTATTGTCAGGACAAACTAAGGTCCTGAAAGAGAGTAGCCTTACCACCCCGGGGGTTAAAGACTGAAAACAATGCCCAGACCAAACGAATCTTGATCGAATGCCCTCAAGAGTTTGAAGAAATGTGCCCCCAGGGGAAGGAGGGGACTCGTGGGTTCCTGTGGCTTTTCCACGGCCATCACTAAATGTTCGTGGGAACATCCCCCAAAGCGGTCAGTGATCTATGTGGGGCTCCAGTTGCCAGGGGAGGTGACTGGGACTGGCTTAGCCCTTTATGTAACCACCACCACCACCACCAGACCTTTGGAGATGGTTCGGACTCAGACTAACCCCATAGTTTTTCTTGGCTGTGTTCCTCATGGAAGGAAGGAGCCCTCCCAGTGGCCTTACTTTCTGAGTCCAACCTTCTGGCCAGTTAGTGGTCCAAAGCCAAAAGTCTGCCCCAGCCAGATCTTGCTTTGCCTTAGGGCCAATGTACCCCCAAGATACCCACTGAGAAGCTGATGGAGACACACACTCCAAGGCAAGCACATGTGCCAGGAAGTCTGACACAACGCCTAGGGGATCTTTTGGACCCTCAGCTCTGGAAGATCGTACTGTTTCTGGAGAGAGGATGGTTTTGAGGATCCAGGAACCTTGGCTAATGGAAGACTGTGGTCTCCGCACTGTGCCATTTCCGTGTCCGCCACACACGCGCGTGCGCGCACTCCGTCTCTCTCCACACCCACCATGCATGGCCTTGCTGCTGGCTGACCGGGCCATGCGCACCCATAGGCGCGAAGGGGTGCCCATGAGGAAAGTTCAAGTCACCCTCTGCCTCACAGCTGACTAAATCTTTAACACTCCCAGGCCCTTCAGTCGCATTGTTTATCCATCACAAGGCTCCCCTTCCTTTTCCCCACTCGCGCCCCTACCTTTCCGAGGTCGACAATAAAAATAAACTATTTTTCCTTGTTAATAAATCTCTGATCGGCGCTCTCTTTTAAAGAACTCAAAAAAAAAAATCATTGCGCCCAGCGCGAGCAGGCAGAGAGATTAATCTCGAAGCAGGATTTATGTGGCGCGGGCATCCTCAAACAATTGGAGTCATAAAGTGAAATGAGATTCGGAGGCGGGTGGGGGCGGGGGAGGGTCTCGGGAACCACAAACACGTTTGTGTAGCTAAACAATGTGGGAACTCTTAAAGTCTGCCCCCCTCTTTTCTCCCTTGCAGACATCTTGTAAGAACGGCGCTTCTCTGTCAGCCCGCGGGAAAGGGAGAGAGATATATTAACTGAAGACACAATCTAAAATTACTTAGGGGTTTTAAACATGCGAGCAATGGGGGCGGGGGGTGCTGATAAACTGTTGTCCATATTTCCTTCTCTTGGGGTATTATTTCCAAGATATTTCACCCTTCCCTCCCGCCCCTTCTTTTCTCTCTCCATTCATTACATTGACTAGTGTGCTGTGGCCCAAGTCGGCCAGGAGAACGGATCCCGCGAGCCAAAGCCGGATTTGCGCCCAAGAGCACAGAGAGATTGCGCCTTTGCGTAAAGACGCCTGTGCGGCGCGCGTGCGACCGGGACTATGGCTTGGGTCGGTCACATCGGCCCCTGAAGTGACTTTTCTTGGGACTCTGGGCTACAGAAACTCGCGGCCTTTAGGCGTGTTGGGAATTCCAAAAGTCTTGAGCAGAATCGCAGAGAAACTCCCGTGTTTCTTGCCTGCAGAGTTCGGGTCCTTTCCAGATCTCAGCCCAGCTCTGCGCTGTGAAGCTCCAGGTGCCTCAGTTGATTCTGCCCGCGTTTCTTGGTCCCAGCTAGGCAGTTAGGGAAGAAAGGAAGGGAAGGTTGCGTTTCCCCCCAGAAGATCGGAAGACATGTAGGTGAACTGACCCGGAGTTTTGGAAACCGGCGCCAGCACTCACGGGTGCCTGGACGAACAGCGGGCGCTTACACTCCCCTCGAAGACTGGCGAGAAGCAGAGAGGGCTAGTAGCTTATGCCTATTTACTACAGATTTTCAAATGGGGGTGCAGTGGGGTCCACCGTTGTGGCTTGAAGAGTGAACGAATAAAGGGTCAGTAGCTGAGGGTAAAGGCTCCCGAGGGCGGCAGATTTTTTTTATAGTTACCACCCTGAAGAACTGAATTTTTAAGAATCTAACCGGGACCCCAAGGCTGCGCTTTATCCCAGAACAGGGGACAGACAGATTGAGCGGAGAGTCACTCGGCGCCCCTCAGGGAGTTAGGATAAAGTTCCGAGTGAAGCCAGACTTCTGGATTCAATCACGGATTCTAGACATACTCCATTAGTCCACAGCTATGTTCTGGGGTCTGGGGACCCAGCTGTGACCGAGGGTCATCTGTCCCCAGGGGTGGGGGTGGTGGACTGATGGGAGAGACCAGCTCTGAAACCCATAGTGACTGTTGGTGCCAGTCTCTGGCCTCCTGGCTGCCCGTTGCCTCTCTGGTCATGGCTGGAGCCCTGCAGATGGCCCTGCCCGCAGAGGGCACTCGCGCGTGGAGGGAGTGAAGACGGGGCAGAGGAAGAAGATAGTTTCTCCCTCCGCGGAGCACCTGTGACCGCTGCCTACCACCAGCCTGAGACCAGTCCGGCGGCTTAACACAGGCCTCCGGCAGCCCAAGTCGCCCTCGCGGGGCTGGAGTCCAGCTCAACATTTCTAAACGTGTCTGGGCCTGATTCCGGAGTGTGAGACAATCCCCTCCGGACCTCGCTGCCAGCAGACCCCTTATTTAGGCGGTTTCGGCGGGGCAGCGCTTGTCAGCGCCACTTGCGTCATCTTTTCTGGGTGCGCTGGGGGCACACCCGCCCCTCACGTGCTCCCCGAGAGCTTACCCTCCAACCGAATGGCCCCACGGGGGGTCCAGAGGGGACTTTAGGAGCACTGGGACCAGAAAAGAGGGCACAGGATGAAGAAAGAGGTTGGGGGTGGGAGGGATCCTAAAACCCTACCTAGCCTTAGAGAGCGTGGGGGGGGGGGGGGACGACTGAATTCCAGCCCACATGTCGGTTTTGAATTTAAACAAAACGAAAAGCGATGTTAAACTACACTTCCTTGCCTTGGATTGAAACCACCGCTTGGCGACCGCCTCCCCCATCAGATGCCTTTAGAAATGCTGTGGAGGCATTGCCAGTGACCTCGATGCTCTAAGGAAAGCTGCAACCTTCCCTGGATATGCCAACGGGCCAATGCCACCTCTTATGGGTACAATTGTCCAGATTGTAAGAGCTGGAGTGGAAGCAACTCAGTTGCCTGTTACCAATCCAAAGGGCTCATAGACTTTCTTGAATTTTCTGCCTACTTCTGGGTCCCCACCACCTCTCACCTCATACCCCTCCCCCAATCCAAGATGCTTGGAGGCTCGGATGGAAGGAGAGCATGGAAGAGAGGACACTGAGAGGAGGCAGCTTCTTCTCAGAGGGAGGAGGCATCTTCCAGGTGTCCCCAACACAGATACACACCTGTAAACACAGATAAACGGACACACGTGCAGATACTGATGGAAGCCCAGAGATAGATGGATAAATGGCAATCTTTTTGGTCCCTCAGAAATTAGAACTCTTACAGGTCCTTAGTGTATGTCCAAAAAACCAAGCTGGTCCGTCTGAATATTTTTCTTTTCTCTAGTCTCTCATGGAAGGTGTCATGACTCACATTTTGACCTTGGAAGGGCGCTCATATATTTGTTTGTTTTAAACAGCTGCTCCCTCTCCTGAATTCCTCTCAAAGCATTGGGGAACTGGGTAGCCAGAGAGCCTGGCCCCCGCAGGGACTGGGGAGCTCCCATCTGTACCTCGCCTGAGGCAAACGCAGGCCAGTTTGTGCTGGAGGCCCCCATGTCGATCTTGTTCGTTACTTTCTCCAGGGCCCTGCCTGGGAGAGGGTTTCTCAGGGGTCCCAAGTCCTAGGGCAGGGCTCAAGAATTGAGAATCACTTTGCGTGAGACAGCCAGGTCTTCTTGCTCTGGGAGTTGGGTATTAGGCTGGCTGGAGGTGAGAGGGGAGTGGAACAATCCAGCCAAGGTGGATCTAAATCCCCTCCTGTCCTCTGTAGTGTAACCTTTACAGAGCTTTTTTGGGGGAATAAAGAGCTCTGGGGAAGTGGGGGGCAGGGGACATCCTTGAGAGCAGGGTTTGGAGTTTTCCTTGAGAATATTTTTAAGGGCACGGAGGTCCCTGACTTTTAAAACAAGGGGAGCGAGGAATGTATGTTGAATGTCCCTGCTCCCCGCTCTCCCTTCCACTAGCAGCCTCAGAGAAACTTCCAGGATGTGCATGTGCTCTGTGGATCCGGCTGGAAGCCTTCAGGGTTCCAACCACGTTCCAGCCAGGTCTGACGCCTCCTCCCAAGTCCTAAGAACTCTCCTCTGGGTTCCAGGACCACCTTTCCTTGGGACTGCAATCCAGGGCTCCCCCAGGTGTCTCTAAAGGGCACATTTTGGAATCCCGCTAGGAGACCTTGTTTCCTACTAGCAGTCCGACCAGACCTTCAGAGACATTCAGGGAGAGTCAGGCATGGGGCTCTCTAAATTCAGGGTCCTAGCAGACTCTTCTGTTCCGCTTGCTGAGGAGCTTCAGGAGGCAGCCTAACCTCTCTGAACTACAGGCTCCTCTGTGAACCCTGCGGATAAAAAACTCTGGCACAGAGTTTGTAGACACAGCCTGCCTTTGGTGGGAGTAAGCAATATCAAGCCACACATACTCCTCATGTTGTGCCAGCCACAAAGCCAGTGTATGATATGTGTCACCGGGGCTGTGTTGGTGTCTGTCAGCTTGTCAATTCTATGTCAGATTCCAACCTGCCAGTTTCGAATCCAAACCCCCGCTCCTTTCTGGGTCGGGGTGGGGGAGGAAGGTCGACTTTGGGCAAGCCTTTTTCCTTCTCGGCCTCCGCTTGCTGCGGCTGGGGAGAGCAGAGTCCGCCTCACACGGGCAGGGCTGTGGTGTGTAGCAAAGGAGTCCGAAGGCGCACGGCCCATGGGAGCGAAATTGAGAGATACAATATTGCAGCACGTCGTAACAAACACATAAGCACAGCCTAACACAATATACACATCCGAATGGAAAGTAAACGCGGAATAATATCCGCTATTACGATGTGTTATATTGTATTATAATCCTGGGCACACGTGCGCGCGCGGGGAAGGAACGCCTTCGCCAGGACAGGCTTCGCCATTGGAGTGCCCGTGGGGAGGGGTGGGGGACGCAAGGGCTAGTGACCCACCTTCCCCTTCGCGGTGGCGGCGGCCCGGTGGGGATTTCTCAGCGCTTGAGCGTTTGTCCAACTCAGGGACTTTCGCTTTCGCTCCGCAGCACTGCGCAGGGTCAGTGGCGCCCGCCTGGCCAACGACAGTTAGTGGTGGCTGCCCCTGGGAGTTGGACAGACTCGGTAAAGGTCCGACCTGCGCCGGGCCGCAGCGCAGAGAGTTTGTGTCCGAGGGAATCGGCGGCTGAGCGCCGCCAACCTTCAGCGGCGGATCCCAAGCAGTCGCAGCTGCCAGGAACGCAGTGAGGAGCAGGAGGCTCGGAGGAAGGAGAAAGGGGACAAACACCCATCCCTTCTCCCGCCCTGTGGAGCAGGCCAGGCCGGCAGGGAGAAGGCAGGGTGTTTTTCTGGGGTTTGAGCCGTGTACCTGCAAGCCCACAAACCGGCGGGCTTGGGGCCCTTTCTTTTGGGTCCTTTCAAGGCCCATGAGCTTCCTGCAGTGGAAATCGTTAGTGCGTACTCCAGCCAGCCGTACAGAAGGAACCGTTTCCCACCGAGCTGCACGCACACGGACACTTTCCTTTCACACCCGGAGAAGGTCGTCGGAAAGTGCATATTCTGTGTTCGTTCTCCCCAGGCAAACGTATGCTGCAAACCCTCCTTGTTCTTCTGTTACGCACCAGCGCACACGCAGGCCCTTAGGGGCACACGCAGAGTGCTCTTGCTTAAGATTTTAGAAGGAGTGTTAGGACCAACTGGGGAAATCCTGCACCCAGGCAAGAAAATTATAGAGGAGTCTAGTTTTCTTCCAGTTTTTTTTTTTTTGTAAAGTAGAGAGGACAATGGTCCCTGGCGCCCCTGTCAGTGGCTAGAAGTGCAGAAAAGGTCCCCGGGTTCTGGGCAGTGCTCTGAGCTCCAGATCTGCCGGACCTGTGGTCTCCCTTGGGCTCTGAGAGAGCCAGGTGGGGCCAGAGGACTGGGGCAGCCTGGGCTCTGCCAGCCAGCCGGGGAGCTGTGTTTATTTTCTAGTTTTTCTTGGCCGTCTTCCATGTGATTATTTGTAGCAATGCCGGGAACTTTAGGGAGGGGGGGGGCTTAGAGGTGGTGGTAGGGGGATCCCTTTGCCAGGCCCCAGGGGTTTTATGGTACCGGAGCTCAGGGCGAAATTACAGTCAGAATCAAAATGTGTAAATTACAGGTTTGTGTTGTAAAGGAGTATGTGCGCGCCTGCTCTCGGGAAGGCAGCGAGGTTTCCCCAGTTAGCTCCCTACGGTGCCCTGTGGCCTCCAGCCTAGCCTCTTCGAGCACTCTCTGCAGGCCAGCAGCTGGTCGCCCACGGCCTAGGAGCCTGACCTGGGGAGCCCCGCTGAGTCTCCCACAATGGGTATTCTGAGTTCTCTGGTCCTGAAAGGGAGCAGGGACGCGGAGGGGCCACCATTCTGGGGTGCATTAATTGGATTTAAGGGAAGATTTCTTTTAGATGCCTATTTAAGACAGGCAAACTCCTTGTGCTGCTGCTGCGTGGGCAGAATTTCAGAAGGGCCCCAGAAACTTCTCTCATCGTGTTTCTCCTGGTTTCACTTTTGGGGCTGAAACAGGGGACTGGTCTCCTGTTAGCGTTTTTTGTTTTTTTTTTTTCAGCTCCCGGTTTTCTTTTTTCTGTCTCTAATCCTCTTCTCTCCTCCCTCCTCACCTCCTCCCTCCTTTCTCTTTTTCTCATCCTCTCTTCCACCCTGTGCACAATTTTTCTTTCCTTCCCCTTTGGTAAAATCTTTCTTACATGGACAAGATTTCAAATCCCTCCTTTCTGGTCTCATTTTCTTTCTTTTTTTTTTTTTTTTAACGTGACCCTGCCTTTGGCTTTGGTGGTTCCCTCTTTGTCTCTATTTATTCCTACCCGCGATGAGCCCCCCCTCTTAGACCAGCGGCTCTCAATCTGTGGGTCTCTCAATCTGTGGGTCACTGCCCCTTTGGGGATGAATGGACCTTTCTCAAGGGTCACCCAATTCATAACAGTAGCAAAAATGACAGTGATGCAGAAGCAATGAAAATCATTCTATGGTTGGGGGCACCACCACAAGAAGAACTGTATGAAAGGGTCATTGCATTACAAAGTTGAGACCACTGTCTTAGACCCCTGAATGCCGCCTTAGGGTGGAACTTAAAGCTTTCTCAAAGGTGGTCATGTTGGCCCGGAGAGACCAGGGAAGGGCCTGCGCTGTGATGGCTGAGCAACAGCCTGTTCAGGGCTGCATGTTCCCTTCCGCAGAGAAGGGAAGGGGCCTGAGAGATGGATCAGATGTGGTCAGCCGGGGGCAGGGCCCAGCGAGGATGGGGGAGATGATTGTCCAGTTCGTTATCTAAGCAGTGCCCTCTGGGTTTTCCCACCCTGTCCCAGCATCTGGTCCCCACCTCTTGCCCACGTCTTTGTCTATTCTGGGAGCTCAGGGTCAAAGCTTGCTCACAGTGGGCAAAGATCCCACACAGACAAACCGAGGACCCAAGATTAAAATCCTTATGCCACCACCTCGCGCCTTTCCTACATGACAGAATTGTGAAACAATTCCCCCCCCCACCCCCACACACATACACACACTGTCCCCGTCTTGAACCCTAGGCTCCCCCTCTTCAACAGCTCTTCACCCATTGTCATATTGAATGGTGAATTGAAACCCCATAAATACACCCCCGTGAAAAGCCGCATGTTCTGTCATAGGCCGGTCAGAACCAACCACATTCATCTTCCAAGCAGTTCACGGCCAGGCTTCTGCACAGAGCCCAGGCGGTCCACACTCTTGGCAGAAGTGATGAGAGTATTAACATCTGACCACCCTGCCCCTGCAAGCCACCTCCATCCCCACCCACCTTCCCAAAGTCCTCTGGTTCACGGAGGTCATTTCCTTCTGGGCCTTCATCTCCCCGCTGCAATTCAGAGCCACCCCTAGACATGCCTCAGCCACTGGTCCCCCCCAGACTCACTCGGGGGAGGTATGCCCCCTGGAAGGGGGGAAACCTGTGTGCCTCAAGAGGGGGAGAAACAGACTCCTGCATACAGAATCAGGGGTGACTTCGGGGAAGAAATCCGGTAGCCAAGAAGCAGTTCATGTCTCTGGGCACATGCCAGCTTCAGTCACCTGAGCATCTAGTTGGAGAGTCTGCGCCCTGGAGAAGCTTAGGCACCATGGAAAGAGACTGGCAAAGGTGAACATCTTGAGTTCACACAGCCAAGGCAGATTAGGGGCTAGAGAGCCTCCTGCATGCTGGTGGGACTGTACTTGACAGAGTTGGTAGTGGCTGCTTTTATCTTATTTTATTTTTTTTTTGTGGGCATCACTGCCTCTGGTGGTCATGGGTGCTACCCAGTGCGGCTCCTGAGAGCCACCGCTCGATTTGAACCACCAAGCCCGCAGGCTGCAGTTCCGCACTCAACCACTTACGCCACCAGGGCTCAGCCCCTTATTTTATTTTTTTGCCAAGGCTTTCTTCCAAGGTCCCATGGGATGGACTTGAACGCCCCCCCCCATCTTTTCCATGAGCAGCCAAGTGTTAACCCTATAGTAGGAAGGTAGGAGATAGTAGCCATCGGGAATGACCATAGGTACTACGCACCCACATGATAAGAACACCAAACTCAGATCCAGCACCTTTCCTTCTAGACCTCATTCCTAAAACTTTTTTTGGCATCACTGCCCTCTGGTGGTGGGAGTAGGAGGCCCAGCCTTTGCTCACGTGGAACCGCTGCTGGAATTGAACCTCCATCCCAGGGGGTCGCAGTCCCGCGCACAATCACTATGCCACCGGGGCTCAGCCCGTTCCTAAAATCTATCGTTCATGAGAAACAATGCAAATCAGGGGAGTCCGTGTAGTATGGCTGTCTAGCAGATGGTCACATACCACTGGATGGATAGGCAGGGGATCCGCTTAAATGAATGAAGGTAAATGGTAAATATAGTATGGGGGTGTAGAAAAGAGGTGGGTGCTCTCAATGGGCAGATGCAAAGTGCCTCTACACTAGAAGGGAAAAGTGCCTTTAAAAGCCAGGGCGAGGGCTGAGCCCCGGTGGTATAGCAGTTGTGGGCAGGACTGCGGCCCACTGGGATGGAGGTTCAATTCCAGCAGTGGGGCTGGGCCTCCTACTCCCACCACCAAAGAGCAGTGATGCCAAAAAAAAAAAAACAAAAACCGCCAGGGAGTAGTGTGCTACCCTTTGCCAAAGAAGAGTGTATGTGTGTGTGTGTGTGCATGTGCCCTCGGGCCCATGCATATGCTAATCACACAGTTGAAATGTCTCGGAGCCTGAACTCCACCAGACGGACTTGTTTCTCCCGGACTCACAAGTTTTCCATTCTGGCAGAGTGCAGTCTCGCCCTGCTGCCTATGAGTGGGAAATAGGTGAGCGCTCCTTCTCCGGCTGCTTCTATCTGTCACAGGCTCCAACTTGCACAGATTCAATGTCCTCTTGACAGTCTAGAAGGGTCTGGTAGAGACTGCCACCGTGGTTATCCTCAGGAAGGCTGGGGAAATGGCAGGTGTCAGTACAGACCCTCTCATGAGTCCCAACTAGCTGGATGAGCTCAGGGAGGGGTTGCGGCCAGCGGTTCAATGGCGGGATTGAGTGTGAGGACAATGCAGGACCACACGGCGCTGTCATTCTGTTGTGTACAGAGCCACCTTGAGTCAGAATGGTGCCCGTAAACACACCTAGGGTGTGCATAATTTATCAAGAAATTGCAGGGGTAATGTTCCAGGGGGACTCCTGGTGGTACTGGGGTCACCCCCTTATTTATGCCACCATCTCTCTTTCAGAAGGAGGTGCTATCTGATGGATGGTTACAGCCATCTATATAGATATCTAGATAGATACAGATATAGATATAGCTACAAATGTAGATGATAAAGATATATAGACTTTCACCTTGACATCAGGCCTCCAAGAGAGAGAGGCACTTGCAGTTTCATTTTGCAAGTGGGCCACCTGAGGCTCTTTTTTGTTTGTTTGTTTGTTTTTTGGCATCACTGCCCTCAGGTGGTGGGAGTAGGAGGCCCAGCCTTTGCTCCGTGGAACTAGAATCGAACCTCCATCCTAGTGGGCCGCAGTCCTGAGCACAACCACTATGCCACCGGGGCTCAGCCCTGAGGCTCTTTCAGAGGTGAGAGCTCTCCCACCCAAGAGGGCATTCCTAGTAAGATGCTTTCATCCCGCCCCTCCACACTCACACACACATACCCCTCGCAGGCTGATTCATAAATCCAACTCAGGTCTTCTAACCCATCTCGACTTCCTCCTCCTCCTCCTCCTCCTCCTCCTCTTCACCTCCTGTCTTTTCCCAACTTCTCCAGCCCCACCTCCCTTCATGTCCACCCAAATCACTCATGACGGAGTGAGTGAATGAGAAAAGTGCTTGAAAAGCCCTGCTAACCTCAGCCCAGAATGAGTCAGCTGGTTCTAAATGGCAGCCTGTAAGCTGTTGACCAGATACAGGCTCAAAGATGGCACTGAGGAGTGGCTGACCTGATGATGGGGACAGGCATCAGATGGCACAGAAACCCACCCAGGCATTCAGTGCCTCTCAGGTCTACCTGCCCCATGCCCCACCCCACCCCCCAGCTCCCCCAGCTGGTTCCCATACATTCTAGAGAGCCTCTGTGAATGCTGAGAAGCAGCACTAAGTCCTGGAAGTGACAGAGGTGTGGTGAGCATTTCGCTTTGGGAAAATTCTTGGTTGTGGTCAGGATGTGGAACCCTGTGGGGAGTCCTTCAACAGGGACTCTGGGACCAGGAGAACAAATGCCCTCCTCTCAGTGGAGGGGGCTTCCAAGAGGCTCCTTCAAACTTCAAATGCATTTCTTGGCTACTCTAACAGGAGGAGAGGAGGAATCTCAGGAACCTCTTCTCCCTTTTTTGGGCAGCCAAAGGGGCCGGTTTGACCCCTGGCCAGGCCAGCAAATAGCTGTTGATCACCCAGGATGTCAAAGGCAGGGGACACCCAAGGGAACCAGTGTGCATTCACTTCACAGGTTTTCACAAGTTGTGGGAGGGTAGAACATGCGTTTGAATTCTGTTTTTAAAAGTCCTGTAGTGAAAATCGGTCTTCATCTCACCTTCCTGTGAGTTTCTCAGGGTTGCAGTGAAAAATCACCAGAGCTTGAAGAGTCTATGGGAGCCCCCATTGGCCTAGTGGGTTACGGGTTTGGCAGGGGACCACAAAGTCAGCAGTTCAAAAGCACCAGTTGTTCCTCGGGAAAAAGATGAGGCTCTCTATTCCCATAAAGAGTGCTAGCCTCAGAATCCCACTGGGGCAGTTCTACCCTCTTCTTTAGGATCACGATTCGTGAGTCAGAATTGAGTCAGTGGCTGTGAGTGTGAGCAGGCAGACTGTGTCCACAGGAACTTGAGGGCAGTGAGTTTGATTTGGTTTGGGGGCTCCAAGGCTTAGAAACAGACCAATGCCCAAGGACACATGTTTGGAGGCCAGGAGTCTGGGGTCAAGGTGCGGGCCAGTTTGGCTCCTGAGGCAAGATTATATTTTAATGTATTTTGCATATAATGTATGTATGTACAGATCATGATAAGAGTTATATGAGTTTCCAATAAGACGATTGAAAAATAGTAATTGCTCAGAAAAGAATGCTGTCAACATATGTACATATAAGCTTGATACAATTGTTGTATGGATTGTCTTAAGAATTGTAAAAGCGGGGCTGAGCCCCGGTGGCATAGTGGTTGTGCGCGGGACTGCGGCCCACTGGGATGGAGGTTCAATTCCAGTTCCATGGAGCAAAGGCTGGGCCTCCTACTCCCACCATTTGAGGGCAGTGATGCCCCCCCCCCCGCCAAAAAAAAAGAATTATAAAAACCCCCAATAAAAGCAGTAAAAAAACCCAAACAAATCTTGTGGGATCTGGAAGGCTTTTCATCACAGACTGCCTCCATTTCCATGGGTCTGTCCCTCTCCAATTCTGTCTTAGGATTTGGGTCCACAGCGGTCAGGCCCACGTGGAGCTGTGATGGTTCCATCTAGAGGTGCTTCCTGACATCGGCGAAGACCTTTATTCCTTCTGAGCTTAGGGGAGAGGACAATGGTCAAATTCATACATTTTGGCAGGGGGAAAGGGAAGGCCCTAAGTGAACCCACTACACCCCATCCCTCAGTCCCCCACCTTCAAAAGCTTCCCCTGAAACAGTTCCAGTGGTGATCCCCTTGTACCTGTGCATCCCCCCCCCCCCCATATCAATCTATGCATGACTTCTTCCTTCCTTTCTGCCTTCCTCCTCTTGGATTGTGATCTTTCAGACGCCACACTGAGCCGTGGCTGAGAGTCAAAGAACCCAGACTCCGGACCCCCACATCGGTTCAGGGTATCTCAACGCTGTGACTCGGGACCCATTCCCCAACTACCCTCAACTCAGTTCCTCATCTGGACAAGGAGGTTAGCAAAGGTCACCCTTGAACACACAAGGAGGCAGGGCACGCAGAGTATCTGGGCTTGAAGTAGACACCCGTCACCCTTGGTCGACAACCGTCCACAGTTGTGGACATGAGCGACTGAGCTGATTTGGAGGCCTGCTGCCACGTGTGTGTGGAGGAGACCTTCTCCATGGGAGTCTCATGGCCACAGACTTTTCACAAGCAGATCATCAGGCTTGCCTTCACAGGGGTCTCAGGGACAATCCCAGTCACCAGCCTCAGGCTTGGTGGGCAAACTGTGTGTACCACACAGGGGCTCTTGAGTCACAGCTGCTGTAAATCCAGAGTGGAAATGACCACGCTGTGTGGCTGCCCCAGAAGCCCTCACCAGGGTCCTTGTGGACATAGCAGACCCCTGGGGAAGCCTAGTGAGGAACAGGTCCTTTGCCCTCGGGAGGAGAGCCTTACAACTTGCAGCCTTCTGTAAAAGGGGAGAGTCTACAATATCGTCATCCTGGCTGCTTCTTAGTAGACAGAGGAGAGTAAGGGGTGCGAAGTTTCATGCATCTGTTACTGTGTGTGTGTGTGTGTGTGAGAGAGAGAGAGAGAGAGAGAGAGAGAGAGAGAGAGAGAGAGAAGAAGAAGAAGAAGAAGAAGAAGAAGAAGAAGAAGGAGGAGGAGGAGGAGGAGGAGGAGGAGGAGGAGGAAAAGGAGGAAGAGGAGGAGGAGGATTTGGAAGAGGAGGAATAGGAAGAGGAGGAGAAAGAAGAGGAAGAAGGAGGAGGAACAGGAGGAGGATTAAGGGGGAAATGAGGAAGGAGGGAGGGAGAAAATAGAGAAGGACAACAGTGAGAGAGAGAGAGAGAGAGAGAGAGAGCAGTTAAAAATGTCTTAAGTCCAGAAACTGGCCACTTTGTGGTTAGACCTCAATAAGGAAGGAAATCTGCATTAAACTTGAAAACATTTGTGGTCACATTAAAAGGGAGTTGTAAGAAAGAGAAAGTCGGCTGGCGCGTACAGACTTCAGGAGGCTGTGCAAACTAGACGCTGACCTCTTGACTTGAAAAGTGAGTTCTTCCAGAGGCATCTCCATTCTGAGGGTGTCAGAGTAGTTGTTTACTTCTGCTGAACGCTCCCTGGCACAAACTCTTGAGTGGCCACCCAGATATCATGTCTCCGGCTTTCTTTGGGGAAGGCCCATGTTCCGGTTGGTGGTGGGGTGCATGGGTGCTCAGGGTGTGAGGAGTAAGGTGTAGCTGGTGCCTCTGCACCTCAGGGAGACCCCGTGCATTCAGCCCTTCCCAAGGAATGTGTTTTTGACAATGGCTTTGCAGCATTCAGCAAATAGCCCAGCACAGCTAGTTGGTACATTGATGCTTTTCTTTTCCTTTTCCTTTTTTTTTTTTCGGGGGGGGGGGGGCCTAATGAAATGTATCCTTCCACCCTGCTGCCAGGAAAACTGCCAAAAAAAGAGAGGGTGGGACTGGGTGGAGGACAGCAAACTCACCAATAACCTGAGCTGAAGCTTCTCGTAGCAACATAAATATAAACTTTGTGAGGTACTTCTTTAACTTGTGGAGGGGGGGTGTGCTGTTCAAACAGAGAAAAGTACACAGATGAATATGTCAAATGCCATGTACCCACACCCGGAATAAAAATATATTAATAGGCGGTCACACTGGCTTCAACTTTTTTTTTCCTTTTTGGTAAAATATTATAAAATACAAGTACCTCTCTGCTTTCTGTCTTCTTTCCAAGGCCCTGCCCCCATCTTATTCTCTCCCCTGCCACTCATAAATTTGGTACATTCACTCTCTGCCACTCAGATAATGATAATGTGTCTACATAGAACATATATAACATTTTTGAGGTGTTACATTCTTGCTCTCTCTCTTCATATATACAGTATATAAAATTATATAGAGAGTACATGTCCCCTACATAATATATACACACATTCTACACATATTCTATGTAGATATATATATTCTATGTAGATACATTAGGACTTTCCCATCTTTAAATAGAGTCAGTCTGTGTTTTTCAATTTGCCTACATCTCCGGTGTTGTGTACAATTCCACAGTTAGCTTCTGGGGGCTCAACATGCTGGTTCTGAGTGGGGTAGTTAAAAACTTTTTATTGTGAATGGGGTGAAGAGCTCCAGAACTGATTGCTAGTTTTATTTATTTATTTTAAATGTTTTATTGGAGGATTTTTACAGCTCTTGTAGCAATCCATACATTCATTGTGTCAAGCACATGCATACATATCTTGCCATCATTATTTTCAAGACATTTGCTTTCTATTGAGCCCTTGGTGTCAGACCAACAGGTTGGTATCAAAAATTTTTTTTACTAGATCCTTTTATTGGAGGCTCTTACATCTCTTATTACAATCTATACATTCATCCAGTGTATCAGCACATTTACACACATGCCGCCATCATAATTTTCAACGCACTCTCTTCCCACTTGAGCCCCTGATACCAGCCCCCCATTTCTTCCCCCTCTGTCCCATGCCTACACTCACTCAGGAACCCTTGATAAGTTATCGGTTTTTATTTTCATATATTACATCGTCCTCCATCGCCCTGCACCCACTTTTCCGTTGCTCATCCCCCTGAGAGGGGGGGGTCTAGGTTGATCCTTGTGAGCAGACCATCAGTTTTATACCCAGTACATTTTGGAATCTTGTTTCATCTCCTCACAACCCTCCTCTCCACATAACATCCCTTATCCCACTTCCTCCCGTGCCTCCTGCTTCCATTCCCCAATCTTCCCCCTCTGAACTCTGTCCTTGGCAGAATGCTGCCTAGTTGGAACGTCCACTGGTTGATGATTCTAAGGGGTGTGTACTTGCCTCATGTTTGCCTTGGAAACCTGTCTGCCCCCTGGCTGAGTTGGAGTCATGGGGTGAGTTCCATTACAGTCCTGAAGGGTGACCAAGGGTCACAGCCATGGGGTGTGTCTACCCAACCGGAAACCTCGATTCTTTCAGGATGTTGACTCCCCCCCCCCCCCACTTTACTTCCCACACCAGGCTGTGCTTTCTGGTGAGAGTCCTTTACTGAGTTTTATTTTTAATTGATAAATAGATACAATATATCATCTAAAAAGTATACTATTTAACAAACCTCATTTTTGCTTATGGTTACATAAGAATTGGTTATATAACAGCAGTAGAAGCTAACTCATGGCACTTTTGACGTGTTACATTCTGTTCTGTCTTTAGATGCAGTATAGATAATTGTATAGAGAGTATATGTCCCCTACATGCGATATAGAATATATATACTCTATGTAGAGAATATATCCTGCGTAATATTTAATTTTATATTGACTACGTATATTACTCATATGTGTATTACTATTGTTATTTGCTAGCATAACAACTATCACATGTAATGTAATATAACATCTTATATATTATGATATATTAATATGATATTAATGATATTATTAACTATATATAAAGCTGTGTATAGCATCTTAAAATTGCTATGGGTGGGTTAGCTACTTTTGGTATTATGTAACCAATTTTTGGGGGGGCATCACTGCTCTCCGGTGGTGGGAGTAGGAGGCCCAGCCCCACTGCTGGAATTGAACCTCCGTCCCAGTGGACCGCAGTCCCGCGCACAACCACTACGCCACCGGGGCTCAGCCCTATGTAACTAATTTTTAGGTAGCAATAAAAACAAGGAGATTTAGAAACCATTTTAAATGAAGTGCTAAGAGCGGGTTGACTACTATTGCTATACATTGCAAATACATGTGGGCCAGATATGACATAGACATGCATGCTGTCTCTAGACACAGATGCCGTGTAATTTAATCCTCAGATTAATGAGGTAGCTGCTGTTGTTTTCTCCTAGTAATCAGGTGAGAGGGGCAAAAAATGAAAGATGTGAGTCCCTGGGTGCTTGATCCACTGAAGAACACTGCTTCTCACCATCACAGGCAGAGACGCAGGCAGCACCCTTGAACTTCCATCTCCCTCAGGCAGCTCCACAATGGTAGAACTGCTGGGATGTCGCCCTGCGGGTTATGAGTTAGGCAGCTAACCATGAGGTCAGCAGTTCAAAAGCACCAGCTACTCCTCAGAAGAAGCTTCCACAGAGAGGGACAGTCTGGAAACCCACAGGGCCAGTTCTACCCTGTCCTAGAGGGTCCCCAGGAGTCCGCATCTACCGGGTCTGGATATTGACCGCTCTGCTCCGAGCCCTGTGAAGTCGTTGCAAGTGAGGTCTGCGTGTGTGGCTGGAGCAGCCTTCTCCTTGCTTTCTCCTCCTTCTTCTGATTGTGACTCTTGGAAACAGCTAGCTCAGACGGGCTGGGGGGAGGGGTGTCAAAGGAGCTGCCCTCAGTGGGCGCTGGAGCATTGAAGATCCAGGACATCGTCATTGTATTGTTTCTGTCTCGGTGCTGATCAGACCCCGGTGGAAGAGACACAGTCCCCAAGGGGTCTCCGGGGTTGACCTGAGCCACTCTTGATCGTCTCGTTCGGCACGCTTGAAAGATAAGCAACGGGAAAGCCTGCTACACTTGATGAACCATGACTTTTTCATCGGGAATTGGGTGGTAAGGCATACATTCCAGACCATCCTCTCTGCGGGTGGCACCTGAAGACATGGATGGACCAGAGACCTTTATGCTTGAGTTGTGAGACCATCACCAAAGCACACACAAAAAAAATGCTCATTAATTATCTTTAATGGGGCTGAGCCCCGGTGGCGTAGTGGTTGTGCGTGGGACTGTGGCCCACTGGGATGGAGGTTCAATTCCAGCAGTGGGGCTGGGCCTCCTACTTCCACCACCGGAGAGCAGTGATGCCCCCCCCCAAAAAAATTATCTTTAATGAACAACTTAAAAAATAATTACAGTACACTTTATTTCTGAGTTTTCAGAAAAATTATCCTACACATATAATTTCTCTTCTTGGTCACACCTAAGTGTGGTACACTTGTTACAACAGGCACCCAGGTGTCTTGTTTTATTTTGCCTGTTGGACACATGTTAGTCCCATGGACCAGAGAAACAAATCCAGGGACACTCATAGGTGTATAAGAAAGAGCAATTGAACACAAGAGCAATTTATATATTCTTTATATGCAAGAGTGTAGGCTGAGCCCCGGTGGCGTAGTGGTTGTGCGCGGGACTGCGTCCCACTGGGATGGAGGTTCGATTCCAGCCCCGCGGAGCAAAGGCTGGGCCGCCTACTCCACCACCTGAGGGCAGTGATGCCCCCCCTCAAAAAAAAGAGTGTATATGAGTATGTTTATTTATATGCTTTTTCTATACAAGAGCAATTGAATATTGAAAAAACATCCCAGCCCAGTCCAGATCAAATCTACAAGTCTGGTAATAGCCGATATGTCTGATACCAATCTATGCATTCCTCTTCTGACTCATGAAACATACGTCATGATGGTGAATGCAGGAAGACCACATGTCAGTGGGTGGGAAGTCTTTTGGATCCAGTGGCGGTGAAAGCATCTCAGCACTGGTGTGGGTCTCCACGTGACTCCTCCAGCTCCAGGGTTCTAAAGCAACTCCATGTGTCTTGTCATCAGGAATACAAAGCAGAGAGCATCCATGTCCGTCCTCTCTAGTGCCACCTCCAAATGAGGTCCTCAAGCAGTGACCTGATTGACAGGCTAAACTCCACCCCGTCACTCTTAAAAGTCTCAAGTCGACACCAGCATATGTGACTACCCCACCGGCCAATTTGTAATTTTGGTGCTGGTGAGGAACACCGAAAGTCCATCAAGAAAATGGACCACCAGAAGATCAAACAAATCTGTCTGGGACGAAGTACAGACAGAATGCTCCTTCAAAGCAAATTCTCCTTCAAAGCAATGGTAGAGAGACTTCATCTCATGGACTTTTGACATGTCATCAGGAGAGACCAGTCCCGGCAGAGGACATCACCATACTGAGTCAAATGTAAGGACAGTGAAAAAGACAAAGAGGTCTCAATGAGATGGATGGACTGCCCCAATGGACTCCAACCTAGCTATTGGGAGAACGGCACCAGACAGGCAGTGGTAGGCTCTGTCCTACACGGGATTGCTACGAGTCAGAACCGACCCAACCCAGCACCCAGCAATAGCGGCGGCAACAACACGCTGCCTAGCCCAGATAGTTCCTATAGGTGGACTCATCCAACAGGCATTTGTTCGTAAAGGACTTAGTTCTCTCTGTGCGATGTCTTCAAGGTTCACCTGGGTTGTGGTATGGCTCGGGTGGGCCCTCAGAAGACTCAGCATCAAGTTACCATGAGAGCCAGCTGTCCCCTCTTCTAGGCATCTGCCCTCTGCCTGCCTCCGCCCCACCCCATGATGGAAAACAAGCCCACAAACAGGTATACCACACCGATCTCCATCATGGCATCATGCCGTGGCCCAAAGGTGAGCCACGGTCTCAATGTCCATCAACAGAAGGAAGAGCACACGGTAGGTGGCGCCGTCCCTTCAATGGAGGAAAGAGCCCACAGTAGGTGACATATTCCCATCAACAGAGGAGAGAGCACACAGTTGGTGGCACCGTCCCTTCAACGAGGAAAGAGCACACAGTAGGTGGCACGGTCCCATCAGCAAAGGAAAGAGCACACAGTAGGTGGCACAGTCAGACAGGGGGTTTCCTTTGGGTGTGCATTAGTACACATCCTATGGACTTCTCTCTCCCATGGCCATGCTCACTTCAGGTTGATGCAAATCCGTGCTCTCGGTGTCCTCCACAAACTGACACGGGCCGGCCGGAGAAAGATGAGAGGGAGAGGAAGATACCCAGACGGAGTTTTGCCTGCCGACCCCGGTTTCCCAAACAGTTGCTTCTTTGGGAATCAATTGGTTGCTGGCCCCGACCACACTCCATCTATTTCCTTTGTCTGTCCAGCACCCCTGCCAAGCTCTTCCACCCCCTGTTCGTTGTGTTTAAACTTTCATCCATCAGTTATCAGCTATGTTCAGTTTCTTTTCATGTCAAAAATAGCTTGCTGGTAGCTTGAGTCAAGCCAATTGGCTTCCCTTCAAACTGGTTTGTCTGAGGCGGGGGCCTCACTGAAGAGCTCGTCCGTCCCGCTCCAAGCTGAGGCCTCATTGATGTCAGCTGGACCGGGGCCACTTGCTTTCACTAATAAAGTTCCAAAATACGCAGTGAAGAACCGATGAGAGATGCTGGCTGCTGCCGGCCCTCAGGAGACAGTGCCGTGTAGCCTCTGGTGGGGGTGGGGGAGGGAGGAAACCTCAGAATGAGCCTTCACTGGCTTGTTGGGCCAAGTCCTAACGGTCTAATGGCTGGTTTACATTTCGAAGGCTGATGACGGGGGGATAGTGGGAGAGAGGGAGAGAGCTGGGGAGCGCAGGATGGACGGAGCAGGGTGAGCTAGGACATAGGTGCTCAGAGGGAGACGTGTGTTCTTCGGACCCACTGAGTGTGTGCAGTCATCAATAGCATGGGCATCCCTCGAAGCCTTTGAGGCGGCCGGTCTCTCTTCTCAGTGCCGAAAGCGATGTTGCGAGGGTTCAGGTAGAGGCAGGGCTTGGTCTGTGTTGGGAGGGTAAATGGGATCGAGGAAGTATATATCTGGAGCCCTGGTGGCTGAGTGGGTCCATCTCGAGCTGTGGGGTGTCAAGTCAGCACAGCCGCGCGGAACACTGCCTGGTCTTGTCTCCGCCTCACCATCGTTCCTGTGGCCGTGTCGGCCTTCCACCTTTGCTGGCCCTTCAGTTTGCCAATCACGATGTCCTTCTCCAGGGACTCGTCTTTCCTGGCCATGGGTCCGAAGTCACACCATCCTGGCCTTCCAAGGAGTGCTTTGGCCGTACTTCTTCCCAAAACAGAGAATAGGAGCATGCATATTAAAACAGACCCGTCCATACCATCTGCTCCAAAGTTCACTTGGGTATGCCTGCGTCTCTCTCAAGAATGACCAGCCTATAGGAGACTCTAGGGAGCTAGCTGAGAACACAGGGCTCGGGGTCAAGCTGACCTTGCGACTTGTTTGGAGGTTCCAGCAGGAGAGCCAGCTAATCGTCTACCCTTCTGTCGGGAAAGGTCATCCTCTTCAACTGAACATGCAGCTTCGGGAGGGACCCACACGGAGTGGGGAAAGCGGAGGGGGACACCTGCCTAGCCAGTCAGATCAGCCGAATCAACCCCGCAGATCCAGGGGGTGACAGATGTCACAGTCAGATCGCCCTCCCTTGCAGGCAGGCCTAATGTACATCTCAGTCTGGACATTCTGGGGTCGCTTTGTGCAAATGGCTTATCTGCCTGGTGCCTGAGTTGATCTACTGCTACCAAGGGCACAAGGGCCATCCCATTCATCCAGGGTCCTCGGGAGAATTCAATTGTATTTAGAATCACACGGGCCAAGTTCGGACAGATTCCAGACTCTGTTCCAGACCCCGGTGATCAAGGGCCTGTTCTAAAAAGGTGAACCCCCCACAGTTGATTGGTTTCCCGGTGCTGAGAAGAGGTATGCTGACACAGGGCCACAGTCTATCCAGTGCCCCATGGCCCTCTGCACAAGTCTGAAATGTTGTCAGGATGACTGGATGGTCAAACCGAGAAGCTGTCAGAGAATCAGCCTCTAACACATCATCATAACCTGGTAGGCGCAATTGTACAGCGAGAATGAAAGCTCTAGTAAAGTCATAGAAATAGGAGAGAGAGAAATAATGGAGTCAGACACATTTCATGGTAGCGTGCTCACCTAAGCTCTGCTTGGTGGTCCATGTGGAGGAAAGGAATGAGGAGGGAGGAGAGGACATGGGGAGAGGGAACAGGAAGGAGAAGGGAAAGGAGGTGGGGCAGGAGAGGCAACTGAGAGAGTCTATTCTGATCAAGCCTTATATATCTTTTGGGGATCTGCAAGCTCCCTAATTACAGGTAAGAGCATACATCACAGGAAAGGGTTGTGCTGTAGCACACATTATAGGAGAGGGAGGTACTGAGGTCCCCAGGTGACAAGATGGGCGGACCTAAGATTCATGATGGCGGTGGCCTAACCTTGATTGCCCTTGGGCTGGGGATTGATTTAGCCAAAGCTTGCAGGGGGAGTGAACCATTGTCCTCGAAGCAGGGAGTCAGCCCTATCTTTCGTGGCAGAGACAATGGTGTCTGGATAACTGAAGCCTTTATGGAGAATATCGCTAAGCTTCTGACCTCCCACCCAATAGTTTCTAATATATGCTTAATATTTTGGAGGAGATATAATTGTGGAAAAGTCAAATATGCCTGTAACAGGAAGGGAGCACAGGGAAAGACCCGATGCTGATACACTGGCTGGAGGTGGGATTGTCATAACACACACACACACACACACACACACCCCATCTGGGAAACACCAGCCAACAACCTCCACCACCATCCAAATCAACCTCCCTGCCAGGTTGTCCATGCTGACTCTTAGCAACAGTCTAAGGCAAGACGGAACCGCTCTCTTGAGTTTCTGAGACTGTAACCCAGTCTTTACAGGAGTAGAAAGGGCCGTCTTTCTCCTGGAGAGTGGCTGGTGGTTTCAAACTGCTGACTGTGGGATCCCAGTGGAACCACGACACAACCAGGGATCCACCAACGACAGAGTGCTGGCAAGCGCCATGGAGTGCAGGGGGTGGGGAGGAGGTGTGCTTGCAGTAAGTGCTCAGTCAGTCAGTGAGTGAATATAGATTTATAGGGGCTCTGGTTTCTCCTCACGGTCTCCCACATACGTACACGGGTTGTGCTGAGAGCCAAGCTTTGGGTGATGATGTAAACCCCAGAAAGGCAATCGAGAAGACTGGGCGGAAGCCCTGACTGAGCACAGTCACAGAAACACCATCCTGGAATGCAACTCTAGCACAGCAAGCAGGCTTCCCCCCAAGATTCTGACCTAGCCACCTCTTTTAGGACGGTGGCCCTGGAGTTCTGAGGAAGGCAGTCATTATGGTTCATCTAGCTGTCATACAACGCACACTGGTCTCCGTAAGGGGAAAGGGAATAAAATGAGGGTGCTGCTGGATCATGACCTGGGAAGTTTATGGATGGGAAAGTCAGTTGCAGCCATATTTGGATCAAGGCCCTCAACAATGCCTCTTCATCTTTCCGCTCTCCTGTCTTTCTTCAATGAGGCGAACGTGTACTCAAGAATTTTGACAGAAGATCATGTCCAGATCCGTGGTTCAAGGAGCAGCGAACACTGCCTCTTCCATCATTGTCAGGAGATTCCAAATTGGCTACTGGGCCTGAGAAATTAGGTTTATCTAGGAATCTGTTTTCAACTACTCTTTCTTGGAAAGTAAGCAATAAACCCTGCCCCACTCATGACCACAGCCCCACCCACCCCTTTCTCCCAATCACCAACTACATAGTGAGCAAGGTTTCACAAACTCCGAAAGCATCCCTCTGTTGAAACACCAAGTTTCTGTTTATGGCGATGGGAAATTTCGCAATAGCACATGATACGGTGAGTGTAATGGATGTCCCTACAAGGTGTGTGAAATGGTTAATTTGGCAAATGTTATGTTGCAGAGATATGTATTTACTATAATAAAAAACCATGTCTACATGATGAGTACATGCCAGTCTCCATAGACTTCACCGCCCAGAGACTTGCCAAGTATAAGGTTATTTATTACAGAAGATGGGGTGGGATGGTTTGATCGAGATGGAACGGTAGCCAATGAAACCAATGAAGCAGAGCTTTGGCTGGTCCCTGAAGACAATGAACTTGAAAGAGTAAAGTAAAGAGGACCCGCTGTCTTAAGCAAGGATGATCAGGCGGTAAAATCAAACCACACTGCATGCCTATCTCCTTTATCATATCATAGGGGCACTAATAAGTGTAGCAAATGGGTCTTTTATTTTAATTGCTTTATTGGGGACTCAGACAAGTCTTACCACAATGCATCCATCCATCCATCCATCCATCCATCCATCCATTGTGTCAAGCATGTTTGTACATAAGTTGCCATCATCCTTTACAAAACAGTTTCTTTCTACTTCAGCCCTTGGTAGCAGCTGGTTTCCCCCACCCTGTCCCACCCCCTCCTCCCTGCCACAGGGTCTCGTTGGCCTTTGCATTATCACTGTGCTAGGGCACAATGCGTGGCGCAGCGGGGTCCTAGACCTCTGCGGCCATTGTCAGGGGTCGGCTAGTCGATTTGGACTCACAGTGGCCCTGGGTACCACTGAACACAACACTGCCTGCTCCTGTACCATCCTTACAATTGTCCTTAGGGTGCTGCAATGAGGCAGCCATCGAGCTGGTTCATCTTGTGAAGGGCCTTCCTCTTCAACACCGCCCAAGCCTGATGCCCTTCTCTCAAGAGCTGGTCACTCCTGATAACACGTGCGAGCGATGTAGCTGAGAGGAAGACTTGCTATCTGGTTGCACGTCTTCCAAGATGGATTTGTCTGCCCTTCTGATAGTGCACAGGACTTTCTGTCTCCTTCGTCAGTACCACCATGTCAGTGCATCTGTTCCCCTTTGGTCTCTCTCAGGCAGTGCCAACTTTCACTTGCCCATGGGGTGATTGACAAGATGTGGCTTGGATCACGCATACCTGAGTTCTCAAAATGACATCTTTGCTGATCAATAAAGTGGGGGGGGGGTCCCCAACAACCCTTTCATGGGGGTCACCCAATTCCTAACAGTAGCAATATGCCGTGACGAAGTAGCAATGAAAAAAATTTTATGGTGAGGGCGGTCACCATCACATGGGGAACTGTATGAAAGGGTCAGGGCATGAGGAAGGTTGAGAAACCACTGCTGGATCTCATGCTGCAGATTTACCCAATGCAATATGCCCTTTGCTTTCTTCACTGCTGCTTCCCTGAATGTGGATTGTGGATGACTTCAGTCTGGGCTCTGTTGACCACATTGTGACCTATGGACAATGCTGTGGTGATTTGGATTTTCTCGGCATTGAGTTGTGATCCACATGGAAGGGTGTGCTCACACTTCCATAATAGGATGCAAGTATAGCTGATAGAAGAACCTGTACTTGTAGCCACTGTGAGATCTTTCCCCCAGGGTGAACTGCCCCAGTTCAAACCACTGACTTTAGGATAGCAGTCCTGCATTTGAACCACTATGCAAGTAGGACTCCTCAAACTGTGTGTGTGTGTGTGTGTGTGTGTGTGTGAATTGATAGGGTACATAATAACTAAATTTCTAATGACCTATTTGAGAGTGGCTTGGAGATATGATTCCGTGTGATCTGAAATACTACAATGTCTGCTTTCTAAGGATAGACATGATCTTATATAAGGGGAAAATACTTGAAGGCAAAAGATCTAAGAATGACCCAACACTATTAAGCACTGGATATATTCATCAAAGTTGCTCTGAAGGGACTGTGATCAAAAGGGGGGGCTCATGCAGAACAGAACTTCAAATCCTCATGGCTGCCAGACTTTGCGGCATCAGGGAAGTCGAATGAACCCCTGGAACTGCTGCCCTGAGAAAAATCTCAAGACCTGAAACCAGAAATATCCACTAAGGTGTTGGTATCCTCAAACCCACAGACCACATGTCCTTCCACCCATCGCTGGTAGCTCTCCTACTCCTCCCACCAGGTCAGAACTTCATGCAAGATCCTGAGTTTAGTTGTCATACAACTCCTTGACGTTGATCTTGAACAGTGGTTCTCAACCTGGGGGTTGCAGCCCCTTTGGGGGTCAAATGGCCCTTTTACAGGAGTCACCTAAGACCATCAGAAAACACATATTTCCAATGATCTTAGTAACCGAGACACTGCTCCTTCATCCATCTCCAGGTGGGTTGCTCACATGCAGACACGTCCAGATGAGTCCAGCGTGAAGACTGTTACTCATGCTCAACCAGGCTTCAAGGCAAACTTTCATTTATTCATCACTAGAAATAAATATTTCACAACATATCATGGCATGTTACTTTGTAATGAATCATGATGCTTTCATGATGTTCAATTTGTCACAATAAAAATACATCCTGCCTATCAGATATTGACATGACGATTCATAACAGTAGTCAGATGACAGTGATGAAGTAGCCACAAAAATAATTTTATGGTTGAGGGGTCACCACCACATGAGGAACCATAGGAAAGGGTCATGGCATGAGGAAGGTTGAGAACCACGAATATAGAAGATCCTCTGCCTATTTTTAGTCTTTCTGGATCTCAGTCTTCTGGGTCAAGAGATCTCTGGGAAGCAAAGACCTGGGGTTTGTCTGGTGTATCTGTGTGCATGTCTCACTAGCACAATGTTCCATCCTTTGGCTGGTGAAGGTGTCCTTAGGGGCCACCGCTCCAGCATTTGGCTTTGGGAAGGGCAGTGGAGAAAGTCTGTCCAGTATCCTGAATCTCCTGTTGACATTTTCTGTGGTCCGGTCTTTCAGGATGGGATTCTAAACTCAACGCAAGTTCTCCAAGCTACCTCAAGCCTGAGGGCTATCTGGGGCTTATCTTCTCCTTCAGTATGTGGGTTGCTCTTTCCGGATTTGCTCAAGGAGGCCTCCTTCCTGTGAAAACCATAAAAAAAAGGAAACCCAAACCTGTCTTGTCTCCTCGAATCATTTGTGCTCAAGCTGTGTCGGATTGTATTCCATCTCCTGGAATCCAGCCCAAAGGTGAGGCTGCACTCACAGCTGGAAGTGACATCAGTTGAACCAGAGTTTTGCTGTCTCTCTCTTTCTCATATTTTGATCTGTTGTTGTTAAAAATAGGACAGCAAAACATGCACCAATCTAACAGTTTCTACACATACAAGTCTATCACTTGATTACCTGCTGTTATCATTCTTAACCATTTCTAAGCAATTCCTGCCCAATCAGCAAACACTTGCTGGCCCCAAGATTCCTATAGAATCTTGAGTTGCTATTGTCAGGTTGATCCCATACAGATAGCTCTTAAAAGAACATAATGCTTGAGGCAGACTGTTAAAACACACACACACACACAACCCAACCATTCAGCTAAAGTGCCATTTGATTTTAAGAAGACTTCAGTGGACATTTTTAGGTCTGAGGCATCTCTCAGGACAGTAGGGTCAGGGGTACTTCTGACCGCCATAAGACCAAGAATTTGGAGTTTGGTTCTTCATGAGCTCCCCTTTTGATCAGGGACTCTTTCAAAGCCTCTTTGACCAAGACGTTCAGCCATGGGGAAGGTGCTGCCCCCGTGATTGTATGCAGATCAGACTGTTGTGCTTCACGTGATTGGTTTTGGGATGCAGATCCCCAGACCTCTCTTCTGGTCCATCTGCTAGACTCTAGAGGCTCGACCAAATTCAGCATCACAGCCACCCGAACCAGATGAGTGCTGACTGCATACAAAAGTACATTGGTTGAAGATCAGATCTGCTTCTCCCATAGATATACCCAGGACCATCAAGTTCATCTAGATGGCCAGGGACTCTACAGGACAGAGTAGACCTGCTCGATTAGGTTTTTGAGGCTTTCACTCTATACAGAAACCAGGTAGCCTCCTCTTTCTCCACCACTGTGTTTGAACCACACCTGGATGGCAGCAACTCAATGCATATGACACTCTCAGTGTCACCCAGGTTCCTCCCACGTGAAAGATAATTCTATCCCCGGGCCACCAGAGCCTCTCCTCTATCCCAGGAGTGTCTGCTAAAAGCCCAACCCTCCCTTATTCTCTTTGTCCCTGAAACGGGATGGCAGAGAGTGGGTGCAGAAGTCCTGTGTGGCTGCTTCCTTCTGAGCAGCTCTGTGCCCAGGCAGCAGGATGTGAAAATAGAGCCGTCGCTGGTGTGAGTGACCACCAGCTCCACCCTCCAGCCACCCAGCTCCCAGCAGACAGTAATGACTTTCAGCTGGAATGTGGACACAGAGATGAAAGGCCCTATTGCAGAGTTCCCAGCCTGGAAGCATGCCTTCTCAGCTTCACGGCCGCCCTTTGAACTCCCTTCATCATCCAGCGGGAGGGGAGCTTCATGTCAGCTCTGGGCAAGACGGTCCCTCATTACCGCCTAATAACCCAGCCAGGGCCTCCTGGTAGACTGCACCCCCTACTGTTCAGCTTCCTTCTCAGTGGTGTGCAGGGGAAATAAGGTATGGGTTGAAATAACGGAGGAGCCCTGGTAGTGTCGTGGTGAAGGGCTCAGCTACTCACCCAAAGGTCTGCAGTTCGAACCCACGGATTGCTCAGTGGGAGTAAGATGAGGCCCTCTCCATCCTTGACAATTGCAGCCATGAAAGCCCTCTTGGGCAGGTCTACTCAGTGCTGCAAGGCTGCTGAGCATGGGACGGAACCACGCTGTCAACGTCCTGGGTGCCTTTGACTCAAATCCACAATCAACACCCATGGACGCAGCAGTCAAGAAATCAAAGGCTATGTGTACTACACCGGGCATGTCTTCAGCGAAAGGCCTTCTTTCTCTTTTTTGTCTAATAAATCATTTTATTGAGGGGATGAGCCCCGGTGGCGTAGTGGTTGTGCGCAGAACTGCGGTCCACTGGGACGGAGGTTCAATTCCAGCAGTGGGGCTGGGCCTCCTACTCCCACCACTGGAAAGCAGTGATGACCCCCCCCCCCAAAAAAAAAAATCATTTTATTGGGGGGTGGGGGAATTACAACTCTTTTTTTTTTTTTGGCCCTCAGGTGGTGGAATTACAGCTCTTATAATCATCCCTGCATCCACTGTATCAAGCGTATTTGTACAGAGGTGGCCATCATCATTTTCAAAATATTTTCTTTCTGTTTGAGACCTTGGATTTCAGTTCTCTCTCTCTCTTTCTCCCTCCCCCCGCTCTCATCTCTCCTCCTGCCCTCATGGACCCCTGGTAAATGATAAAATATTATTATTTTCCTATCTGATACCGTTTCCTATCTCCCTTCACTCATGTTACTGTTGTTCTTCCTCCTGGGGAGGGGTGGGGGTAGTTATACGTTGATCATTGTGGTCGGTTCCCTGTTTCTACCCCTTCTTCCTGCACCTTCCCCCTTCTCTCATGGTATTGCTACTCCCGTGACTACTCCTGAGGCGTTGATCTGTCCTGGATTCCCTGTGCCCTATCCGTACCAGTGTACGTGCTCTGGACTAGCTGGATTTGTAAGGTAGAACTGGGGTCATGAGTGTGTGTGTGTGTGTGTGTGTGTGTGTAGCATTCTTTAATGCTGACTGGAGTCATATTGTGTGTTCCCACTGATGCTGTGCTTCACTTGGCTCCCTCATCCTTTCCTCGTGGCCCCTTTGTGAGGGGATGCCCAAGGGTCTACAGCGGGCAGTGTCTACAGGTCTCCATTCTGAACTTCATCCTTTGCATCGATCTATGGGTTTGTTGGGGTGGTCTCCTGAGGCCTTCTGCAGGGTTAAAGAGCCCAAATATCCCCAGGAGCCATGGTCATTTCAATGGCCCCATGTGCATGTGGCAAACTGCGGCAAATAAGACCCAAGAAGAATTGCTGCCTTGGAATGATCGACTGTACCACGGACCTCCAGAAATAAAGAACAGATCTATGCTGGAGGAGGTGAAGCCTGAGGACTTCTTGGAAGAGTGGATGGTGAGACATCATCTAAAATACTTTGGGCAGTGTGGCAGTCACCTAATCTGCTGTCAATTTGAGGGCTAAGAGTGTGAGGGTGGACTCTAGCCTGTCCATCTGGAGAAAGCCAATGAGACTTCTGTGTGGGCATAGCTTTCTCCTGAGAACGCTGGGAAATGTGGTCATTCCTTCTTGGAGGCAGAGACACTATCTCTCTCTGCTTACTCCCTGGGAGACACTGCAGCTGATGAGACACATGGCAGCTTGCTGGTAGACCCTGAGCCCTGGAAGCTGGAAGAGCCACAGGGAGACCTCTGCAAGTGCTGAAATGCTTCTACCACCAGTGGATATACAAGACAGCACCCACTGGCCTGTGATGGTCCTGGTGTCATTGCATGTGCTTACTGAGTTTGAAGAGGACTTATGAATTGGTATTGGACATAGGGGCTACTATCGGACTTCTGACCTTGAACTGGAATGGGCTGGGATGTTTTCTGGATGTACAGTTGCTCTTGTATATAAAACTCTTTCCTCTGTGGCCCACAGCGTTGATGGTTCAAATATAGCAACAGCTCTTCAGGAGCAAGCCTGGGCTTCCTACTCCCACCAGGGCAGTGATGCCACAAAAGCAAAACAAAGCAAAACAATTCTTTCTTATAAACATAAGTGTTTCAGGGCTGAGCCCCGGTGGCGTAGTGGTTGTGCACGGGACTGCGGCCCCCTGGGACAGAGGTTCAATTCCAGCAGTGGGGCTGGGCCTCCTACTCCCACCACCGGAAAGCATTGATGCCCCCCAAAAAACAAAAAAAAATAAACGTAAGTGTTTCTCTAGTCTACCCAGACTAACACAGGCATGGTATCAGGAGGGGACCACTCCCTGGAGAAGGATTTCATCCTCAGCAAAGGGTCGGTGTCAAAGGGGGAAGGCCCTCAACAGGACAGACAGACACCATGGCTGTCACCACGGACCCAAGCATCGTCACATGCTGAGTCAGAATCCACCTGGCAGCACCTAGCCATGGTGATCGTCACGGAAGCAGGTCACCAGGGAAGCAGCCTGAGAAGCAGCCAGTGGCCAAGATAAATAACTTCCTGAGAAGCAGCCGGTGGCCAAGATAAATAACCCAGTGAAAGAGGGCACAGGTATGAAGGGCATTCATGGAACCAGGATACCAAATGACCAAAGCAAACCCCGTTGAAGCCAAGCAGAGAAGACACAGGGCAAAGGGCAAGGGAGCTGGCAGGGACCAACATGAAAATGATCCCAGATTACAGGTGTGAGGATGTGGCGGCAGGAAGTAAAGTTTGTGCAGGACCACGAGGTTGTCCATGTGCATGGTTCTTCACGCTGTGAGGTCCCCAACCATATCCACACCTCATGGATGCTTGTCTCCTTCAGTCCCTCCCCAGGCCCCTGAAGTCTCTTGGAATGATACTGTTTCTTTCCAACAGACAAGAGGTCAGGGCGGGCTATTGAGGCAAACTCTTGGACAATCACCTAATAGGCAACTGGATCCAACATACATGATTACCGGTCATGGATGACGAATGACACAGAGCTGTCAAAGATTTGTGGGGATATTCTTTGCTTTTTTTCCTCAAGATCTTGTCACAGTTCCCTTGTATGAATAGATTGCAGGCCTCTGATCCATGTGGAGAGAACAGGTGTGTATGTTTAAGATGACGGATCTGGTTGCTCCAGCTGTGAGGCCCAGTCATGCCAATTGCCATCATACAAACACAAGGTGCGCTCTCATGCAGGTCCCAGTGTGCAAACCCCAGCCCCAAATGATGAGCAGAAGTGAGGGAACTCACAGAGATTGCCATGGCAATGAATCCACTCACATCGACAAACAATTGTGTTGCATTTAGGGACAGAGTTCTGTCCTAAGTTTTTAAAATGGTAATATTTTAAGCTTTAATTTTAAATACAAGCTTGGCATACCTCTAGGTGTGATATGGTACACATTTGATACAGATCAAACATGGGTCATAATTTGATATAATATAAACATACCACATGTTCCCTCCCCCCCACCCCATGCTGGAAATAAGAATATTTACCCAACACAAAAATTTTCTTCTATGTATTCTGTGCATTTTGTTTCTTAATGTTTGTTGCACGAGACATAGGGCTTCATTTTGCACCGATGATGCTGATACACAAGGGTGTAGGCGCATTAAGAGGACACATCATGCCACATTTATGTGTTGTGAAAAATGAAAGAGTTTCTAAGTTTGTCTTCCAAGAAGGCAACCAAGTGCCTTTATCAGAGGCTGACATTTCTCGTTCTTCAGGACATTTATGTAACTTGGTCCCAATCCTTCACACCAAGCTACGTAAATGTCCCAAAGAACTAGAACTGCATTTTATTTTCCATTTCCTTCATACTGACTTCCTTTGAAGACATCGATTGATGTTACTGAAGAAGACGTTACATCTCGAATAGCTAAGACACCCAGAGAGAGTATATGAAGGAATGTCAAGCTTGTGGACACGTGGAATTGAAAGATAATGGCATTTGTTCAGGAACCTTTCTTTTTCTTTCTGTTAAAAAGAAATCCAGCTTTAAATGAGGAAATTCGCATAAGGCTAATAAATATTATTATTATTTTTTTAACTTTCGTGATGAATTAGGTGGGTTTTGCATTTCAGAGAATCAACTTTGTATTTCATAATTTCAACGATTTATCAAATCTCCCAATAGCTTGCTCTGTCCCGGACACCCTGCTTGTCCCTTTCTTGTAGAACGCAAAGGTGGCGATTTGCAAAGCAGACCATAAATTTGATGTTCAGTAAGTCAGTATTGTGTGGTTTCAGCTCATCCATGGAAAGCCTCTTAATGTATCGTTATTGTCTTTTTTTTGGAGGGGGGGCATCACTGCCCTCAGGTGGTGGGAGTAGGAGGCCCAGCCTTTGCTTCGTGGAGCTGGAATCGAACCTCCATCCCAGTGGGCCGCAGTCCCGCACACAACCACTACGCCACCGGGGCTCAGCCCAATGTATCGTTATTTTCATAGATACTAGGGTGAGTCAAAAAGCTTTGCTAGTGGGATTTCCAGTTTGTCCACGTATAGGTTTATCCCAACCCCAACCTGTTTGACTTTGTCTATGTCATCAGTGGATGGCTGGAGATGAATTTCCCCAGGAATTTACTCATCTGAGGATGCCTTCCAATAATAGGACACCTTTTTTTTTTCTTTCAAAAAAACCCCAGCTGAAGCATGAAGACATTTTATAGAATATAGATGGCCCTCCGTTGGAAATTATGTGAACTCTATATTTTAAAGTTCTCACTTGCTCCAAAATTGACTTAGAGTGTTTTATTATGTAGTAGACATAATATTATGTATTATCTAATATCTCATAATAGACATGAGCTGGTGTCAGGTTTAACCAATTGACAGTGGCCCCACATAAAACCGAACAAAACACGGCACAGTGCTCAGAGAGCAGCTGGTGGTTTCAAACTGCTGAACTTGAGGTTAGCAGCCCAACAGGTAACCACTATGCCATCAGGGCTCCTGGTCCGGCACAGTGCTCAAATAATCTGGATCTCTGAACCCATTGTAGCCTCTGCCTCAAGCCATCTTGCTGGGGGTCTTTGTCTTGTCTGCTGACCTTCCAATGCATGCCGACAGGTGTTTGCAGGAGACTTGTCCATTGTCATAGGCCCTTTGATTTGCTGAAGGCCGTTTCCATGAGTGTTCATGGTTGGTCAAAATAAGAGGAAGTGTGGGTGGCTGCAGGAGCTGTGACTTCATACGACTTAAAAAATAAAGGTCTGAAAGTAAACGAGCAGCCATCCAGCTCAGAAGCAACAAAGCCCACATGGATGAAGCACACCAGCCTGTGTGCTCAGTATCAGTAGTGAGCATGCAGGATCAGTATCAGGGCTTCAAGAACTAAAAATCATACCGTTGCAAGCTCACTTTCCTGATATGATCGCTGATGACAAATGTGTGCATAAGCAAACGTGGTGAAGAAAGCTGATGGTGCCCGGTTATCAAAAGATATTGCATCTGGGGTCTTAAAGGTGTGAGTAAACAAGAGGCCATCCAGCTCAGAAGCAACAAAGCCCACATGGAAGAAGCACACCAGCCTGTGTGACCACAACGTGTTAAAGGGGATCTGGTGTCAGGCATCAAAGAACTAAAATTATACCATTAAAATGAGGGGGTACAGGTTGGGGACCCAAAGTCCATCAATAGGTGAAGCGACATCCTCTGACAGAGGGGTTGCAGGGAGGCGATGAGCCAGTCAGGGTGCAATATAGTAATGATGAAATATGCAACTTTCCTCTAGTTCTCAAATGCTGCCTCTGACCCACTATCATGATCCCAACTCTACCTGACAAATCCAGCTAGACCAGGGAATGGACACTAGAGTCGGAAACATGGGGAATTTAAGATAGATGTTCCCTCAGAACTAGTGGTGGGAGTGGTGATACTGGGAGGGTGGAGGGATAGTGGAATAGAAAGGGGGAACCAATATAAAAGGGGGATCTACATATAACCTCCTCTCTGGGGCATGGGCAACAGGGAAGCGAGTGAAGGGACACATTGGACAGTGTATGATATGAGAAAGTCATAACAATTTGTAAATTATTAAGGGTTCATGGGGAAGGAGGGGAGTGAAGGGAAATATGGGGAGCTGGTACTGGGGACCTGGTGGGAGGGAGGATATTTTGAGAGTGATGATGGCAACAAGTGTGCAAATGTGGCCTGCATACAATTGATGTATGTATGGATCATGATGGGAGTTGTATGAGCCTCCAATAAAATGATTCATTAAAAAAAGGGGGGGGGAGGCTCATACCAAGGGCTCAAGTGGAAAATATTTGGAAATGAATATGGCAACGTGTGTACAAATATGCTTGATACAAATGATGTATTGAATGTTATAAGAGCTGTAAGAGCCCCCAATAAAACCATTGGAAAAAAAAGTCTGGACATCGAGGCCAAATTGAAAAGGGAGATTGGAGATGGCATGGGTGAGGGAAAGAAGTCAGGAGAGGGGCATCCAGGAACTTTCTCAATCACCAAGCTCACCTCTTCCTGCTTCCAGAACAGCTAAACTGTCCTCCCCATCCTGCACCCCTCCTCGTGTCCCTTCAGAGACTCAGAGAGAGAACCCGTCAGGAGGGTGCACTCCAAGCCGCTGGAGGTGAGGGCGCCCAAACTCCCACCATGATGTAGGTCAGCTCACAGAATTCTTCAGGGAAGGGATGTTCTTGCCCTGAGATCAGTCATTGACAAAACCCTGCGTACGACAGAATGAAAGGTCGACTTTCCCAAGCACAAGATCTTTATCCAGGATCTGATCTCTCCTGATCACATGTCCAAAGCACGTGGGTCCAAAGGGCAGGGTTCGAGCCAGGGAAGGACCACCCTTGGGAGGGCCAAGCCCTGCAGGGAGGAGGTGTGAGGAGACACGGGCTTCCCATTCCAACATTGCAGGGTGACCAAGGAAAGCTCTGTGGGCTGTGGCTGCCCTGCTCTGGGCTGTAACCCTGTGTGTGTGTGTGTGTGTGTGTGTGTGTACATATTTGGGTGACTCCCCTCCCCCCCCTGGAAGACATGAGGATGCCAGGAGGAGCCTACATCAATGCTTCAGGGCTATCGAATGCCTAATCCATGGCTGGTGAGGTTGAAGTTGAGCACTGCCCTATGGTAATGAAGACGGGAAAACAGTGGAGTCAGTGATCAGCGTGTCCGGCCTCCCAGCCACTCCTTGCAGGCACTCATTTCATACAAGGCTATCGGTCCTATTCCTGCCCTCCCTCCTCCCCCTCCAACACTTCCCACACTCCCAACTTCCCTAACTGCAAGAACTCCCACCCTGCGCCACTGCCAGCTGCCCAACCCTCCTCTCAACCAGCGCCCGGGGGGGGGGGGGGGGCTTACCTCTGTTAGGCCATTTCCGCTCAGAATAAGCACTGGAGGATGCCGGCCTGAGGACACCCATTGGGCAGACTAAGAAACTGAGACAGAGGCAGAGAGACTGGCACAGCTCACACGTCTAAGAAGTGGCCGGGGCAGGGTTTGAGCCACACTTCACAGCATAACCACCAAGCACAGTTTCCTTCCTAGCTGTGCCCCCCAATCTGCTCTCTTAGGAGCCCTAGTGGCTCTGTGGTTAAAGCACTTGGCATTAATGACAGGCCTAGACCAGAATCCAGGAGAAGTCCTTCTCCTAGAGCCCCGGATGGGGAAGTAGGCAGGCTTTGATCAGGGCAGAGAGGTCTGAGACAAGCCCACCCTGCTCTGCCCAAGTGAGTGTACTCTCAGTCTCTTTAGCCCTTGTTCATTTTTCTCCCGCCTCCTGGGAGCCTTCGCCCAGGGGAAACGGCAGGCGGGGAAGTGGGGTAGAGGGTCGGCAGCAAGCTGGTGGGGTCAGCAGGAAACAGTTCCTCTGCAGCCAGGGGTCCACAGCCTGGGTGCATAAACCCTTTATATTTATTATTATTATTACAGCTCAGGGCCCAGCACGGTCCATAAACGGATTTAAGAGGCTGCGAGAGTATAGAATTTAATATAGTTGGCATCATTAAAGCATGCTGTAGCAAACCCACTTGGGGTAAGTCTGGACCCCCTCCCTCCCTGCCACCCCCCTCCCCCTACACTCTTCTCACCTCCCTCCTGACCCTTCAGCTCCTTCTGGCAAAGATTTCCTTTGGGGCAGGCAGTACTGGGGGAAGGGAGGGGAGGAAGTCTGCAGAGGGAGGGCAAGAGGGTGGGGAGGGTGGCTGGAGTCACCTTTCCCAGGGTGCCTACAGTCCTGGTGGGGAGGGCATTGGGCTTGCGTCCAGTAAGAGTCACTCAGGAGATGAGACGGAGCCGGGCAGATAAGCGTCCTTATTATCAGCCTATAAAAATACCACACTGGTTATCTGCTGGCTCCTTGTCCAGGCTCCGGGGAAGGGGTGGGAAGACTGGACAGAAGAAAGGCCAGAGAGCCAGGGTGGGGGACATAAGGCTGCTCCGGGCACCCAGACTCAGAAAGTCTTTGTGGAGAGGCTTCTATTTCCTCCCAAAGGCTCACATATCGACCTCTCTCTATGCATCGCCTTGACTATACTGATGATATACGGTGTGGATTGAATGCATGCTACAGAAAGCATTCCTTGAATGGACACATTGCATTTATCTAGAGGGAGACTTGGCATGCACTAGTTGCCTGTGCTGAGGCCAGCAGAAAGGTCGGCTATTCCAAGCCGCTGGCCGCTCCCTCGATGGGAAAAAGTTGTGGCCGTCGGCCTCCAGAACGATGACTGGAAATCCTGCAGGGTGGTTCCACTCCATTCCAAAGAACTGCTGTGAGTCGGGATGGAATCGGCCGCAGTGGGTTGAGATATGGTTGAAGTCCAAGGGGGCTTGGAAGCCCTTCAGGAGAAGGTCAAAGACCACCTAGAGATTCCAGCTCAAGGTTAAGAAAACCCGGATACTCACAAGAAGCAGCAGCATGGCCATCATCAGAGCAGACAGACAGGTCCTCCAAGATGTCCTTTTACTTGAATCCACAATCCACGTTCGTGGAAGCAGCCGAGAAAGACTTGTTTTTCTTGAGCAAATCTGCGGCGAGAGCCTTCTTTAACAAGTGCAAGAGCAAAGATGTCCCTTGGAGGACCAAGGCCTACAGGGCAAGTCATTTTTCAATGGTCTCATAGCCATGTAAAAGCAGGGCTGTGAGCCGGATCAAGGAATCGGTACCTTGGAAATTAGGATGCTGGCTGAGAATATTGACTCTACTGTACCAGGGATCCTCAAACTTTTTAAACAGGGGGCCAGTTCACTGTCCCTCAGACCATTGGAGGGCTAGACTGCAGTTAAAAAACAAACAAACCATGAACAAATTCACTGCCGGGATGAGTCGGCTGCTAAGCAGGACAGCAGCAGCAGCAGCAGCAAAAACACCCGGTGGGCCAGATACATGTCCTCAGCGGGCCGCATGTGGCCCACGGGCCATAGTTTGAGGACTCCTGCGCATAGACTGCCAGGAGAACTGTCAGTCTTGGAAGAAGTACAGGCAGAAGCCTCTTCAGAAGCGAGGAGGGCCCAGTGATTTCACTTCATGCATTGCAGTGATTTATCAAGCGAGATCAGCAGGTACAGTTCAATGTCAGTGTGAAGAAGAGAAGACCCTCGCCAAGGTGGACTGACACTGTGGCTCCAAGCATGGGGCTCCAACATCCATACCAACAGGGGGAGGCGAGGTTGCCGTGGGACCGGGTAGTGCTTCATGCTGTCTGCCCTGTGCAGGATTGCTGGGCATTGAAGTCACTTGTACCAAACAACACCTGTCCGTTATTGGATGTAGGTGTTAGCTTCAAAGCGTTTGCGAAAAACGAAAGGAAAAGAGAATGGCGTTATTCCGAGGATCCTTCAAAAGTTTTGTGTATGTTGTTGTGTTGCCAGATGTCATCGCATCCTGCATCTTCCTCAGGATGGTTCCTGTGTCTGTCTGTGCAGCCATCATGTCCATCCATCTCATCCATCCATTCTCTTGGTGCTGTCCCTACACTTTACCCAGCATGCTGTTCTCCACAGACTGGTCTTTTCTGACTATCTATCATCTCTTCATCCATCCATCCATCCATCTATCTGCCTATATTAAGTATCTACTTATTAAAAGTATTAGATCTATGTGCTATCGTGCACAGATTGAATACATACACAGTGCACATCTATAAAGTACTGAATATACTATAGGAAGCATGTGCTGAACACATTGTATGCGTGCACCCATTGGGCTGCTAACAGCAAGGTCAACGGTTTGACCAAGGACACGCCATAGAGAAAGATGGTGCTTTCTGCTCCCCTAAAGATTTACAGCCTTGGAAACCCACAGGGGCAGTTCTACTCTGCCCTCTCGGATTGGTATGCGTCTGGGCCAACTCAATGCCAGGGAGGTGAGTGAGGATATGTGCAAACTATATTAATGAGTACGGAGTCCTGCTGGTGGGACAGCCATTACGCTGCTGATGAAATGGTCTGTACCCATAAAGATGACAGCCTAGGTGTTGCTATGAGTTGAAGGTGAACTTGGCCATGCCTATCAACAGCAGTGATGTATAGTGACCACATATTTAAATTACACACACATTGTTTTTAGATGTCACCAGGCCATTGCCAACTCAGTGCTCCCCCCCCCGCCCCATGCACAACAGAGAAATCCTGGCCAGCACTTCTTCTTTTTTAAAAATCCTTTTATAGGGGGCTCATAGTACTCTTATCACAATCCATATTTAAGTCCATTGTGTGTCAAGCACATTTGTACATCCGTTGCCCTGCTCATTCACATAATGTTTGCTTTCTATTTAAACCCTTGGCATCGGCTCCTCATTTCCCCCCTCTCTCCCTCCCCTCATAAACCCTTGATAGTTGATAAGTCATTATTACATTGACATATCTTTTTTAAAATTTATTTTATTTTTTTTGGATTTTTGGGGGGGGGGCATCACTGCCCTCTGGTGGTGGGAGTAGGAGGCCCAGCCTTGCTTCTGGAGAGCCGCTGCTGGATTTCAACCTCCAACCCAGTGGGCCACAATCCTGCACACAACCACTAAGCTTCCGGGGTTCAGCCCTACGTTGTCATATCTTACACTGTCTGATGCCTCCCTTCATCCACTTCCCCATTGTCCGTTCCCCAGGGAAGAGGTTATATGTAGATCCTTATCATCAGTTCCCCCTTTCTACCTCACCTTCCCCCCACCCTCTGGGTATGGCCACTCTCACCTGTTCACAACCACTGATGGATTTGAAATCATAGTTGCGACTGCTGCTTCCCTACCCTCACGCCTCTTGGCCCCAGGTTTCTGGTCTGTAACCTGAAAGAGGTGGTCTTGTTCTTGCTAAGGTCCCACCTTCCCGGATGGGACCTCTTGACAGGGCTAACTGGTGGCCCTGGGTGGGAGGGGCTGGAGTTGGAGGGTGTGTGTCCCCCGAAGTGGACTTTCCCTCATCCTTGTTCACCCACTGAATGTCAACCCTCCTGCTCTTCCTCCTCTGAAAAGGACGACCCCTCCTGGGGCCTAGCTCTGGATGAAGTTGCCCTTGCCCTCGGTGAGTAGTTCCTGGCTATGCCCACCCAGGTGCTTCTGCCAGGCTGGGCAGGGGCAGCTTGGTGTGACTGCTTAAGGGGACACATCAGGGCGAGTGCAAGGAGGCGTGAGGACACAGAGGACACATTGAATTTTGAATGAGCACATGTGAGCTCAGTCGTGTGTGTGTGTGTGTGTGTGTGTGTGTGTGTGTGTGTAAAACTTGCTGAGGGTATCTGCTCGGAGTATGCAAGAAGGCCTGGGTGGATGTCATCATGAGTTTGTGAGAGAACCTGCAGGTGAGTGTGCACATGTGCGTGGTTTGTAGGCATCTCACTTTGGGCAAGAGACTGCACTGGGAGGTGGGGGTTGGGTGACAGGGCCCGGCTGTGGACAAGGGTTCCCGATGGCAGGTATCTACAGAACTAAGCTCATGTTCATGTATGTGAACTGTCTGCCTGCAGAGGGTTACATGCACCTGTGATCATGTGTCTGTAGGTGCCGGAATCGGTGTAAACAGCTAGCACGTGTCCTTGTGGGACAATAGCTAGGGGAGCATATGTATGTGTGTGGGACTTAGTGGGCATACAGGATCTGCGTAAGACCAGGCATGTGGTCGTGTGCCCATGCACTGCGTGTTTCACTGATGCGGGTGCCGATGTGTTATGGGTGCCTGTGCAGATCTGCAGGGTGTGTGTGTGTGTGTGTGTGTGTGTGTGTGTGTGTGT